>JAKUCV010006834.1:0-23633 GCA_028386065.3 Turnera subulata | reverse complement strand
AGGGATAACTCCGTGGTTTCCGGTTTGCTGCCATTGAGTCTCGGTAAGCAGAACCATATTAGGTTTATATTGGTTCTTCAGGTCTCGCAGGATTCGGACAAAATCTTGGGAACGTGCTGTGATACCCCTGCAGTTCCACACCAAAAGGCGAACCTTTGGCCAAGTGGGCGCTACTCCAGCTACTCGAGGAATGCTCTGAGCTATCATTGTAATCTGGTAATAACTGCCCTCGTTCAAAGTCTGGTAGGTTGGTTCCAACTGAAGCTCCTGAAACCTGTCAGAGATAAAGAACATTGTGGAATTGGCCGTACCGTAGTAGGATGCTCGCAGGGATTGTTGATGTTCCAGGAAGATGACTTCTTCCATAGGGGTGACAAAGAATCGGGAAGAATAAATCTCGTCTACGAAGACAAGACGGGGAATTCTTGCTAGTTCCTCTGGCAATGGCCCTTGTTGCTCATTTACAATGCTGAAGGCCAACCGATTTCTCCTACCTACGTTTGCACCCTCAACAAAAAAGACGGAGGAAGGGGAAGGCATTTTTGCTTTTGATATTTTTGCTAACTCACTTTCTGAAATTGGATTATAAACTTTCTGTGTTTACTAAGCTCTAACGTATGTCTATTTGTAGAAACATAATTGCATTGCCTCTTCTCTAAGAAAGTGACCCCTACAAATTTCTGAAGTGTCCAGCAGTGTTCAGGAGGTGACCCCTACCTATCCTTGGAGTATCATGAACAACATTCAGAGATAATCAAGTGTCTGTTTTGTTGAAAATCGTGGCCTAAACTGCATTATTGATTCATCACGGAACTCACAGTCTGATTAGTTGGGCATCAGAGGCAACCAAAGTCCAACTGACAAGACATTTTCTCGAGCCCGGTGTACTTACGACAAGGAGATACCTTTTCATCCCGGGAGGATAGAAATCCAAGACAATAATTCTTGGGGGCAGAGACCATCTTACTATCCTTAAATTTGTCATTCATGTTTCATCTTACTAAAACTAAGTGTATTATCTTTGCTAACTTGAGCACCCGAGGCTCGTCTAACTATGTTTCGCAGGTACCCCTCACTAAGGCCAAAAGAAAGGGGGAACAAAAATCTGGTAAACCAACAACATCGATGTTGTTACCATAAACATCGATGTTGTTACCATACACATCGATGTTTGAACAATTCAGATTGAAGCAATTGGACCAGTGGCCGGAAAACATCGATGTTCACAGTCCAACATTGATGTTTAATCAAGAGAACCATCTTGTTTCATCCAGAGAACAATCAAGACATCAATCAAAATGTAATAACATCGATGTTGAGTATCAGAACATCGATGTTCATGTAAGTCTTCAAAACTCATTGATGTTTACACTATTTCTTTTAATTTTCGAAGGTCCAAAACATCGATGTTTTGAGGACCAGCATCGATGTTTAACCATTTTAATTAAACATGGAATTCGGCAGAGTACATAAAACATCGATGTTGCCTAGAAAAACATCGATGTTTGGACCGTTGCAGGTTCAAAAATATAGTCGTTGAGCTATGCAGGTTTTTCGGCCGACCCTTTACAACATCGATGTTATTTTCAGAACATCGATGACTCGCTGACTGAGCATCATCAAACATCGATGTTTCGTTGGACAACATCGATGTTTAACGGAAATTTTTCAAAAAAAAATAGCCGTTGGAGCGTTACAACGGCTACCCAACGGCTACTTTTCTGAGCCTCACTATATAAACCATGCTTCTCTTCTTACTTCTTACTCTATAAACTTCTGAACAATCATCCCCATCTCCATTCATTCCTTTACAACAAAATTCCTTTCATTTCTTCCTTCTATAATGGCTGGTGACAAACGTCGTTCTAAGGGCAAACAAGTTGCTCATGAACATCAAACCCAGAAAAAGGGTGGATCCTCAAGTGCTCCTCACAAATACTCTGTGCCCAATTCAGAAATTTGGTTTCGTTCCAAAGATGAGCTCACACACTACAATTCCTTCTACGCAACTCGCGCCATCGCTTCTCCTCGGTATCTTCCAGAAGATTACCCACAGAAGAAGCAATTTGCTAACCTTGAACGTTACTTACGGGAATCCCATCTCTGGGACTTTGTGAGGCGGAAGCAATACCATTTCAATCCGGACTTCATCCGCGCCTTCTACACAACCCTTCATCGTGACGGTGATGTCCTCTCTGCCAGCGTCAATGGGAGACGCTTTCAAGTGACATTGGAGCAGTTCGGGCAGATTGCAGGCCTACCTGTCCAAGGCGATGACATCGTCACTTACGGAGGTGATCATTTCCTTACTCTCCATGAAACCCAGCTGTTGTCTGATCTCGGTTTCACTGAAGTGCTCCGTAATCGCTCCAATCGGCCAACAATTCACTCAATCAACCCGGAGTACAGAGTGCTTTTCTATTTGCTTACTCGGGTGATCAAACCCAGAGCTAGTAATCACACCAACTTCACGATTGAGGACGAAAAAGTTCTGCACGCCATTATTCACGGAGCTCCAATAAATTAGGCACGATTCGTACTCCAGCACATGGCCGAGCACACTTCCAACAACCATCCTCTTCCCTATGCCTTTCTGGTTGTGAATATTTGTTTAAGTGCAGGACTGACTCCCTTTGAAGGAACTCAAACTACTCAAACCAAACTTTGGGCAATTAATGATGCCACTTTTCACACAAACCCATCCGAGGAAGCCCCAAGGCCTGCACAAGAAGAAGTTCCTCCACTCCTAGCTCTTCCAGCACCCACTCCTCCAGCTCCTGCCGCTACACTTGACTCCATCTCCGCCACTCTCCGTAGCTTAGGACGGTCCATTGACAGAATTAACTTGGAGGTACAAAGGCAAGGACATGATCTGCGTGCCTATTTTGCCCATGTCAACTATGATCCTCCACCATATCACACAACCTTCCAAGATTTCAACTTTGAAGGTGATGATGATGATGATGATCAAGATTATGACCCAATGGAGGTAGAGGAAAAAGATGATGAGGAAGAGGCTGCCATTGATGATGATGAGGACGATGATGGGAACTAGGACCATTGTTCTTAATTTTTAACTTATGTTTCTGTTTTATGCTTTGTTTTTCAATTCAATAAACATATTTTGCTTTTGCCATTTCTTTTTGCTAATGACAAACGGGGGAAGCAATCACAAGAACAAGTATATGCATGAACTCAGGGGGAATTCATCCCAGGGAATCATAAGTCACACTTTAAGGTAGAAGAATAAATATATGCATCATCAAGAACTTAGGGGGAATTCATCCCAGGGAATCATAAGTCACACTTTAAGGGAGAAGAATAAATATATGCATCATCAAGCTAGGGGGAATTCATCCCACTTTGAAATCTACACAACTTGGCATACACTAACTCTTGGCATATACTTTCATTGTTTGTCATTATCAAAAAGGGGGAAATTGTTGAAACTAATGCCTCCTTGCTTCTTATAGGTTTTGATATTCACAAACTATTCACGAAGCAAAAAGAAATGAATTGAAATGAAGGCAAATCAATCCTCAAGTCAAAGAAACCACTCAAGAGCAAAGGATGAAAGTGAATGAGCACAAGAATTGAAGAGCGAAGAAAGAAGAGTTAGATTCATAAATTGTAGGACATTGGCTCAAAATAAGATAAAATTTGCTCATGCATCACATAAACATATTTCAAACATCAAACTGTTTTTCTATGTCAATAACATCGATGTTATGTTTTAAAACATCGATGTTCTGCCTTCCAACAAATTTCCAAAACAGGCAGTAGGAAAATAACATCGATGTTGGCACCCTCAACATCGATGTTCTAGTGACCGTTGCTTTTAGAATTAGTCATAACATCGATGTTCCCATTTGTAACATCAATGTTTCATATTGGACAGTTTCAATTAGTTTTTGCCGAGCCAAAATAACATCGATGTTGGAATCCTAAACATCGATGTTCCTGCCTTCAAAGAATTTTCTAGAAATTGGCAGTAAGCAAATAACATCGATGTTGGAATCCTAAACATCGATGTCCTCATGACCGTTGCATTTGAAAACACTTTTGCGTAAGCAAAACATCAATGTTCTATTCCATAACATCGATGTTCTTCAAATGATCAGCTTCAATCATTTTTCACAGAAGTAAAATAATATCGATGTTGGTTTTCAAAACATCGATGTTCTTCATATGAAGCTTTAAAGGTTTTTTACACAAAATCAAAATAACATCGATGTTGGGTTTGAGAACATCGATGTTTTAGTTACCGTTAGTCCAATAATTCAAATTTACTGGACAAAACATCGATGTTGAGAATTAAAACATCGATGCTATGGCCGTTATTTCTAACAACTTTTAGCACCCACTATGTTTTGTTTAAGGCTATTTTTGGGTGGATTTAAAACGGCTCTATAACTTTTCAGAGCTACAAATTGAGCATTTTTAGCTCTGTTTTAAAAACGAATCAACTCTCAACATTCAAGCATTTATTCCATACACTCATCAAAATTATTATTGAGCCAATATCCTATTGAGGATTTGAGAGTTGCCTTTTAGAGCTTAATTTGTATACTCATATCTGCTCTTTGAGAGAGTTCCTTGTTTGAGTGATTGAATTGTATATTCATACACCTTAAGGGAGGTTAGTTCCCTTGTTGAGATTCATAGGGAGAGGGTATATCTTCCTGTGTGAGAAGTCTTGAAGTGAGGTATCATCAAGCAAGAGTACTGAGGTTCATGTGACTTGAACTCTCAGGTTTAGAATTCTTGTGACTAGAATTCCTAGGTTGTAACGGTTTGTTAAGCACCCGTAAGCTTAACACTAGATAGTGAAATCTTCAAGTGAGACTTGAAGGGCTGGATTAGCCACACTAGTAGAGTGTGTGTGAACCAGGATAAATTGCTTGTGTCCTTCAATCTTTTAATTCCGAACTTATTTCCTGCTTATTTCGTTTTAATCCATAAACGCTATTCACCCCCCCTCTAGCGTAGGGCTATTGTTCTTATAGGCTCACATTCCCTAGACCCGTTTAACCTCAGACCTATTATCGAGAAGGGTTTGTCTGCCACGCTGCCCCCTTCTTTGAGTCACCTTTCACGCAACTCGAGTTTTATCCCATCCGAACTGTCAGACTACATTCCCTGAACTGAATCGTATATGGCCCACCCCTCTTCCAATCCACTTGAGCTTTCCAACCTAAATACGCCTGCTGTTTCGGCCCAACATAGTCCCTCACCCCACAAGTCGGCCCAAACACTCAGTATCACCCCCTCCGAGCTGTCAACTCCACAAAGGCCCACCCCACAACAGGCCATTGACAACAACCCAAATTTCACTGTCCCCCTCTTCTCACCCACCTCTGCGAGCCCAATGTTGCAGGCCTTAGTTCCATATCCCGTGTCCCCCTCAACCCAATCCTCCTTATATATTACCCCTTCCTTGCTCAGACAGCAAACAGCCGTTTGTGAGTCCTCAGCCTCACAATCCTATCATCTACAACCTCTATCCTTCTGGAGTGACCCCTGCGATTCTTTTGCTCAAAACCAATCTTCTCTACAGAAGTTAGTGGAAAGAAAAGTCATGGCAGTCCTAAATGCGATGCAGCCTAAAAGGAATAAAAGGACCAAATTCTTGTCTAAGACTGGAAGCATAACCTCCACTCCTGAGAGTCGTCTGTCTATTACCGACTCTGACATTCGGCATATGAACAAGAAAGAAGCCGCGTGCGAGCTAGAAGAGTCTCTTATACCAGTTTCATTCACAGAACTGGAAGTTAGCGAGACCTGCAAGGTTGGGGACCTCGTTTGATGGGATCGGTCCCAGCGCGCAGAGGAGACTGAACACATTGTCCAGAACCTGGTCATCGATGAAGCTGACAACTGGACGAGGTCTAAGGCTGACGCCTAGGACCGATGTCGGTTAGTATCCTTTCTTGTGCCACCTTTTTCTTCCATGCTCAGTCTACTTACTTGGAATATTTGAGGTATCTGTTCTGCTAGAAAGCAGGCTCATATTCGTAGCTTTGTTGCTCGCTATTCTGTGAACTTTGCATTTATTTGTGAAACCAAGTGCTCCGGGGTGAACCTTTAGTTCTGCCATAAAGTGTAGGGCAGAGGAAACATTGATTTCGCTTCGGTGGATGCCAACGGGTCGACAGGTGGTCTGCTGCTCATTTGGGATTATGACATTTTCAAGGTTTCTAGAGTGAGGGTTTCTAATAGCTGGATCATCCTGGAGGGTATGTTTATCCAGAGTCAGTTGTCCGTAACCTTGTGTGGAGTTTATGGGGAGTCTCAAATGGAGTCAAGGATCCGAATGTTTAATGATCTGATTGCCTTGAAGACAGAATTTCCAGCTCTTTGGCTTGCAATGGGCGACTTCAATGAGACCACACGCCCCTCTGATTGCAAAAGTTGCCGGATACATAACAGAAGTGCCTCTGCCTTTCAAAATTTCATCCAATAATTGAATCTGATTGAGTTCGACCTGCATGACAGATGCTATACTTGGGGCAACTGTAGGGGCCACTAGTCGTATTGACCAGGTTCTGGCAGAAGGAGAGTGGCACGAATCCTTCCCTCATTTGTGTCTCACGCCCGAGAGCAAAAAGAGTTCTGATCACTGCCCACTGCTTCTCCATCAAGAGAGTCCGAGTTGGGGAAAAAAGCCATTTAGATTCCTCTCTGCTTGGTGGGAGCACCGTAATTTCCGTGTAATAATAGAGGGCATGTGGAATGAAGCGTGTCAGGCACTCCCTGGGAAGTTCAATTTTCTTAGGAAGCTGAGTTTGATGAGGAAACTGCTCTCTAAGTGGAATAAAACGTCTTTGGCGACGTCAACTCCTCTCTGGCCGCTATCCAATCGAAAATTGATGAGCTGGATAGGGCGGCAGAAACTCGTGATTTATCCACTACCAAAATGAAGAAAGTTTGGGATTTGAAAGCTGAACTAAACATTAAATCCAAGCAACTCGAGTATATTTGGAGACAAAAAGCCCGCATCAGCTGGTGTAGGCTAGGAGACAAAAATACCAGATTCTTTCACATCTCTGCTTGTATCAGGGCTCGGAAAAATAAAATTGAGCACTTGAGGATTAACCATCAACTGGTGTCAGACCCGATTCTGATTAAAAAAGAGACGAAGGAATATTTTGCAGGGTTGTACTCACAGGGGTGCTCTTTTAGGCCCTCCATTGGATCCCTTTGCTTCCGTCAACTTGAGGCTTCTGTTGCTGATAATCTCGAGAGACCATTTACCTTGGCAGAACTGAAGGATGCCGTTTGGGACTGCGATAGCTCCAAGGCCCCGGGGCCCGACGGCTTTAACTTCTCGTTCTATAAAAACTGTTGGGAGTTTATTAAAGTTGATTTATTCAAGTTGGTGTCCCATTTTCACAAAGATGGCCGGCTTCTTAAGGGTGTTAATACATCCTATATTACTCTAATTGCCAAGAAGGCTGGGGCGGAGTTGCTTGATGATTTCAGACCCATTACCCTTGTCAGCGGAACCTACAAAGTAATCTCGAAGCTGTTGTCACATCGCATGAAGACAGTTATGCCATAATTGATCGGTGGCCAACAGACAACCTTTATCGAAGGAAGAAACATAATGGATGGGGCCCTTTTTGCAAATGAGGTCCATTCACTGAAAAAGAACAAGTCCAAATCTCTTCTGTGGAAGCTCAATTTTAAGAAAGCTTATGATTCCGTTGATTGGGGCTATCTACTGCAGGTTTTGTCGGCTATGGGTTTCGGTCCTAAGTGGATTTCTTGGATTGCAGAATGCTTGTCTACTTCTTCCTTATCAGTGCTTCTAAATGGCTCACCGACAGATGAGTTTTTCATGGAGAAGGGGCTGAAACAAGGAGACCCCCTGTCCCCTTATTTATTCACTATTGCGGCAGAAGGTCTCCCTAGTATCCTGTCCAAAGCTGCCCAGCTACACCTGATTTCACCTGTGGAGGTACATAATACTTCAGTCTCAATCCTGCAATACGCCGACGACACAATTTTGTTCTCACCTGCCGAAACTCGTTATCTGCTTAATCTAAAGCGATGTCTCAGAGTCTTTGAAGCAATTTCCGGGCTTAGCATCAATTCCACAAGAGCAGTATTGTAGGCATCGCATTGAGGCAGCAAGAAACTGAAAATTTCGCCCATATGCTGTTTAGCAGAGTTGAAAATCTCCCATTAAAATACCTGGGTTTTCCTGTTGGTGCCAACCCAAGGAGATTGTCAACTTGGCAGCCCGTGGTAGATAAATTCTGTAGTAAGTTAAAAGCATGGAAAGGCAAGTTTTTGTCCCTTGGCGAAAGGGTCACACTCATTAAGTCTGTGTTATTCGGCTTGCCTATCTATTACATGTCTTTGTTAAAGATGCCGGTGGGTGTTGCTAAGAAACTCACTAGCATCATGAGAAATTTCTTTTGGAAGGGGTTGGACGGCTCAAGGAGAGCGTGTCTCACTGCTTGGAAATACATAGCTGGAGCTTGGGGGTATGGGCATAGTGGACCTCACACTAATGAATCAGTGCCTCCTGTTCAAATGGCTGTGGAGTTCCTCTCAACCGGAGGAGAAGGCATGGAAGCAACTTATTAAGCAGAAATGCGAGCTCTTAGACTCAGTTTTCGCCCCCACTTTCTCACACGCCAATGCTTCTACGGTCAGGAGGGATATTGCACTAACTGGAGGGCCACAAAGCCAGAATGGTTGCAGCCTCTGGGATGGTGCTCCCATTCGAGTAAGTAATGGGTCAAAGACTCGATTCTGGCTGGATAACTGGACAGGGGTCGGCGATTTCAAAAGTAACTTCCCACGATTGTTCTCTGTCTCCCTATGTCAAGATATGTTTGTCCGAGATTGCCTTCAAATTGTTCGTCCTGAACCTCGAAGGATTAATGCATGGAGAAGGGAGTTGCGCGAATGGGAGGCTGAATAAGCGCGACGCTTGGAAACTGCCTTGGTCGAAGTCTCACTCCAGTCGAACTTGGTGGATGGCTGGTACTGGGTGGACGACAATGGCGGGGCGTACTCCGCCAAAAACGGGAGGAAGTTTATTTACATTCTTTCTGGTCCTGGTCGTTCTATAACATTCGTGTGGATGAACCTCACCCCTTTCAAGGTCGAGTGCTGGGTATGGCTGGCGCTAAATAACAGTATTCCGACAAAGGACGCTCTAAGGTACCATTGCATTATATCTCTAGCTGATTCCCTTTGCCTCTACTGCAATACGTGTATTGAAATAGTGGACCATTTGCTTCTTCACTGTCTTGTTACTTTGTGTGTGTAGTGTAAAATCTGCCATTGGTGGAGTGTGGAGTGGTGTCCCCCAGCCAACTTGAATGGTTTTCTATTCCAATGGATGTCTCTCCCTCAGTCCAATAACTGCCGCACAACGTGGTTCATCATCGGCATGTCTGCTCTCTGGTCCTTATGGAAAGAAAGGAATAGGAGAGTATTCCAGCATGCGTTCGCGGATGTTTATAAGATTACCGACTGCATATTAGTCCAAGCTGCATCATGGGTAAAGGCTCTACAACCGTTGTTCCCTTTCAGTGCGTCTTTAGCGTTGTCTAATCCTGAGTTTCTTAGAAATTGGAAGAGCCCCAATAGGTGCTTTGCATTGCTTGAATGTAAGAACTGACACGCTACTCTGGTACTGGTTATTAGCGTGTTTGATCAATAAGGCTAGATATTCTAGATATTCTTTGTAAATGTGACGTTGTCACTACCTGCTATGAATAAAGCTATTCGTTCGCATAAAAAAAAAAACTTATATATGGATGGAATTTTTTAAGTATGCATGCATGTACACACATACACCCGTTTAATTGATTACCTCACTAATTGGCGGCAATGGTAAGGGGTCCAATACGGTCAAAGGAGGTCAACCTCTTAAAATTCTCCCACTCCTTGACCCAGATAGTAGCTTGGTACTCGCTGTCCTGGCCATCTTCCCCTGCAACCAAGTTAATGACGTAGTTTGTGCCAGCCACTACTTGAGACTTTGCGCTTAGCACTTTCTTGAACTCAAGATGCTTCCCCTGCCAACAATAATTCATAATTTCTCCAATTAATTACCTAGCTTGATTTTGTTTTATCAATCAATGATTACAATACTGAGGACAATAATTAACCTGTTCTTTGTTGTAAGCAAAGACAGCAAGGGCAATGATATCCTTGTTGGTGGATGCATCGGGAATATCCACAAACCCACCAGCTAAAGTCTTCTTGGTCTGCCCCTTTAGTAGTGGGACAAAGTCGAGCAACACCCTACCATCACCAAGCCCCGGCGGGAGAAACATCGTCAGAACATCCGCTGCATAAAAGCGGGTGTGGGCTCCGAGGAGTGTTGATTCTGCAGCTTCCAGGATAATATGATTTATATGGTTCAAACTACCAGGAATTTATTCCCATATGGTTGCCTTTTTTTTTTTATGCTAACGAGAGGTTTATTTATTCACATGGTATGAAAGGAGTTACAGAAATATATGGTTATCAGGGTACATCATAAAGCCAGCCCAGAAGCAAGCCTACAATCCTCATGAAAACCAGAGTGTCATGAGGACATTACAGAATTTTGAATGGTGTGGGTCAATCTTGGCACATCTAAACATTCAGCAAGCCAGACAATTGAAGTTCCTGCGGTGACCCTTCCAACTCATGACGGTCTCTGCATTTGATAAGACACATGATGCACTAAATAGGAAATTAGGATGCACTACAAAAAAACCTGTTATTTGCGAAGGTTTTTTTTGAACAATTTGCGGAGGGTTTGACCCCCGCAAATTGATTTTGCTGCAATTTACGGAGGTTTCAAAAACCCCCGCAGATACCACTCCCACAAACATTTTGCGGGGGTCGTTAAGGTGACCTCTGCTGCACCCCCCGCAAATTGTAAAATTAATTTGCGGGGGTTATATTGCCCCTCGTAATATGACCTCCAACCCCCCGCAAATTCACGTCATATCGATGCATACCATGGAACCTTAACCCCCGCAAATTGAGCTCCAACCCCCGCAATTTGACCGCCATTTTTAGTATTGACCGCCGCGATTTGGGTTTCAACCCCCGCAATTGGATCCCCAATTTCATACAGCCCCCCGCAATTTGAAGGTCAACCCCCGCAATTTGACACCCCCATTTCTTACTAACCCCCGTAATTTGAGTTTCAACCCCCGCTATTTGATCCCCATTTTCATGATGCCCCCCCACAATTTGAAGCTCAACCCCCGCAATTTGCTCCCCTGATTTCGTATTAACCCCTGCAATTCGAGACTCAACCCCCGCAATTTGCTCCCAGATTTCATATTAACCCCCGCAATTCGAGTTTCAAACCCCCGCAATTTGCTCCCCCGATTTTCAAAATGCCCCCCGCAATTTGGTTGGCCATTTTAAGTTTATATTTCAGTTGTAGTACGTAATAGCAAATCCTACGGAATTTAGTAGACATAAATTGATAGAAGGTAATAAACTTTTCATTAATCATATAAATCATAAGACAAAAGTTCAAGCATTCATAGTCATACCAACCCAACATGAGAATTTAAGCATTCCTAGTAGGTAGTCATAAACACAAAATGAGTTAATTGTCATACTCATTATATAAAAGTACTTTTAACAAAATGAAGAATGTTCAAACTTCTTCTTGGTGGCTCAGGATGCACGTGCTACCATGTGATGATCTTCTACCATCAACCGGAGTGGAAGGACTGCTATGTTCATCATTTACCTACAATGACAGAAATTACAATCCAGCAATTCGTTAAGAAGCTTTGTGAGAGACATATAGAAAGTTTCAGACTAACAAAATCCACCATATCCAAATAATAATAACAATGACAGCACCAGCAGCATTGCAAAAGCAACAATGACAGCCTCAAAAAAAAACTCAAAAGCAACTCATTCCTAAAGGAGAAAGGGAATAACAATGACAGCACCATAATAACAATGACAACACCAGTAGCGAAAAGGGAATAACAATGACAGCACTAGTAGCGAAAAGGGAAAAAAAAACCATAACCAGCCCACAGCATAAGAAGAATGAATGATCCAGAACATGTCCTTTTCTGTGAGACCCCAAATCAAGAGTACTACTGTGTAAGAAGGCACAACAAGAAGGCAGAACATGCGCTTCCAGTCTCATGTTTTCCGTTACACAATACCACAACAACAAGTAAGCTCAACTCAGCAGGAATTCACAAAATAACTTCCCCACAAAATAACAGTCCTAATCCATCCCATTGAAACTTCTCAAATTCATTATCCAGGAGGTTATATAAGCTATCACTTCTAAAATACACACACTACTCAGCAGGAATCACAGATTCGTTTATCAAAAAGAGGAGAAAAATCCAAGAATCTAAAGCCATTCTCACATGTTGAAAGCAACCACAACCACCAAGACAAGTCATCTCCTTTCACTTCTGTTAAAAGAAGACTCTGCTACTCTCAAAACAGAAAACCACATCCCCAAATCCACATCTAACCATGCGACTAATCCAACAGTTGCTACCATCGTATAAAGAAGGGTTACTAGGAAGCGAACAACCAAGCACCAGCTAGTACAACACACACACAACTCAGCAGGAATTCTCATATTCACCTCAACTCAGCAGGAATTCTCATATTCACCTCAACTCAGCAGGAATTCACAAAATAACTTCCGCACAAACATCCTCAATACACACAGAAAAAAGAAAGCACATAGAAAGATTTCATAGAATATTATGGAATTTACCTCAGTAAGTTGAGCAGGCAATATTCCAGCAAGTTCATTAGGCACCCTCCCATCCTTTGCTATAAAATATGACTTCAATCCATTCACAAGTCCAACACAAGTAAGCTCAAGTTGCTTGCATTTCTCTTGCAATTAAGCATAGGATGAAGACGACGGTGTTCCTCGGTTTCTAAACCAAGAAAGTATTTGCGGTGTTCCTCAGTTTTGCAATCCAAGATTTATCCATAATATCTACAAGAACAAGGCATATTATTACTAATTCCGTATAAGACAAACACTTTAAGAATGAGAAGAACACATTAAACAGCAGATTTAGCATGTTGTCACATATAACACTTTCAGGATATCAAGTACCGAAGAGAGACAAAGGAACCTACCTTGAGATCGAGAGAGAACTTTTATCGTCAAAAGGGAGCTTATTCTCTTCTTCTTTCAGGACCAGAAAGTATGTACAATATCAGGACTACAAAGTATCTAGGAATCTGCCATTGTTAATAGGTACTATCAGTTTGTGCCTAATGAAAAAGAGAGTGAAATATTGGAGCTAAAGGCAACCAGTACATTCATGCTCAGATATATCAACCTAAGGGTAGAGCCAAGACAAATTAATAATGCTACTGAAATAAACAAACAACATCAAGCAATAATGATCCAACGTACATACCCTACTTGACCCCACTTAGCCATCAGATTGTCCCCTTGAATTGCAGGATTCTGAAATATTAGCCTAGAATGTTACTTTTATGTTTTTTATGTTGTGGAGGTGGTGAATGGGTTTATATACACACAAAGTGAAGTGCATATTCAGAGAAAAAAAGAGGAAAGTTGCACGTAAATGAGATGTAAATTTCTGGTTTTCTTTGATTAAAAATGAGACAAGAGGAGAGGACTGATTTAATTAAAAATGCAGCATAGTATGGCAGAAACCATAAACAACAGACCACTGCAAGACCCAACAACAATACCTCCCCTTAAATTTGTTAGATGAGAAAAGGAGAATAAGAAAATGATCAACTACCAAGTGGAATGAAACCAGAAGATGAGAAAAAGAAACTTAAATTTGTTAGATTATGGTGACTATGATAATGGTAGGGTAGCTCTTTCTTTTATTTTTCTTTTTAACTTTTTTAAAAAAACCCAATGATTAGGTAACATGTCAATTAGCACATAGAGGGAAACCAAATGATTCATTCCAAGTCAATAGTTTAACACTCCTACAATGGATATAAACAAACAGTAACCACATAAACCAAAGTCATAACAGGGGAAGAAAAAATAAGCACGCATGAAGAAAGAAAAGTTACAACTTACAAGCCTAGTTGATAACTAGTTAGATTAAGGACCGGTAGCCAGTTGTTAGAATTTGACACACAAACCAGCCTGACCTGTCATGCATAAAACCTACCAATTATGGAAAGAGACAACCAAGAAAAAAAGAACATACCAACCCCAGAAAGACCATTGTGTTCTTCGCTGAAATTTGAGTTGAAACCTTAGACTGCAAAAAATAAGAACCCTGTATGTTTAAGCAACCAGTCAGGGAAAGTATATATTGTGTGTGCAGTTTTAAGTTCTTGAAACTTACAGTATCAATCCACAAGAAATATATGCAGGAAGCAAGGAAAAGGAGTCATTAAACGAGTTAAAGGAAGACGCAAGGCATACTTTATAAACTGATTATATGCAGAAGGTACTCGTTGCCTCTTCTCAGGAGCTGAAATCGAAATTAACAACACAAATAAGGAACACTTGAGTTAGAGAAAAATGAAACTGAAAAAGTGATTGTGTATATACAACATTAAAAACTTAACACCATGACAGAGAATCAGAAAAAAAAAACAAACATAAAGATAAGTAGGAGGGCGGGGAAGGGATGAGGGACAACCTGTTGCCGTCACGAGGGACGGCGATGAGGGAGAGGAAGAGAGATGACGAAGTAGGAGGGCCCGAATTTCCCAAAGATGCCTCTTCTCAGTCATCGTGTGTCACGACGAAGCAGGAGGGCACCGACGAAGGAGAGGAAGAGAGAGTGAAGCAGAAAAGAAACGAAAGCGGGGGAGAGAGAGGGAAACAATTTAGGGATTTTGAGTGTAGGTGGGAATTAGGGTAGAGAGGCGGAAAACAATTTGGAGTGAGGGAAACAATTTAGGGATTTTGAGTGTAGGTGGGAATTAGGGATTTTGTCTTAGGATTGTTTTTTGGGAAATGACAGAATTTTTCCTTAAGCGGGAAACAAATTTTTTTTTGGCCAACTTAGAGGGGAAACAATTTGTGGGGGTTGACTTGGCCCCGGCAAATTGAAGGATTTTTCCTCTTTTTTTTTTATTGCCAACATGCAATAGCGTGGGCTCGCCCTCCGTAAAATCAATAACAACCCCCACTATGTGAATCCATTTGTGGGGGTTAAATGAAGCCCCTCGTAAAATCAATAAAAACCCCCCGCAATGAGCATCAATTTGTGGGGGTCGATCGGGGCGCCGCAAATCGATGACAATAGCGGGGGTTTTTTGCGACCTCCGCAAAAAAACCTCCGCAAACGCGCGCTTTTTTTTTTATATAGTGATGTATGCACTTAAACTAGGCAGTTGCGTGAACCAGGACCATATCTGCAATTCTGTCACAATCTGCAGCAGTGCCTTCAAACACCCTCCTATATCTTTCAAGCCAAATACCCCACAAAGCCGAGTAGCCAATAACCACCCACATAGTTCGGTTGGATTGATGAGGCGTTAAGAAGGCCCATTGCAGCAGTAATTCCTCCAAGGAAGCTGGTGAAACCCATTGTAATCCCCACCAACGGCAAACTCTATTCCAAACTTTCCAAGCCACTGGATATGTAACCAGTAATCCTTTGATTCAAGGTGAACTGCACACATTGGACACATTGATTCCGCCAAGGAGATAATCCTGCGATATCTCAAGACATCTTTTGTAAGGATTCCGTCATTTAGTGCAAGCCAAATCCAGCACTCTACCTTAAAGGGGGAGAGTGATAACCAAGGGTACGGCTTTGTTCTCAGCATGCCTGACTTTTGGTATATGAATTTTCGCCCATTTTGGACAGAATATACACTGAATGTATCCCCAGACCAAATACGACGGTCTTTCGACAATGGTTGTATGGTAACGGATGCCATATCTTGCTTTAGACTATCCACCTCTAGGACCTCCCAATCTCGCAGTGTCCTGCGCCAACAAGACAGTCACATCTGATGAGAATTTACTAGCTTGCAACAATCCTCCACAGACATGGTTTTACAAAGAGACACAACAAAAAGTTGAGGGTATTTGCATTTAAAGTTACCCTTGCCTGTCCAGTCGCCGAGCCAAAAAAAAGAGCACGTGCGCCATTTCCCAACTGAATGTTGGAACCAGCCAACAAGGGGCATCCGGATTGACTGTCAACATCGTCGGACCGCATAATGTTGCGCCATGTCGTAGATGCCTTCTGCAGATTGCATGGTTGCCTTCACCACCCTCTTGTACACCAGAGTTGTATGCTATACCAAAACGTTCAAACATGTGATCAATTGTTTGTCAATATGATTGCCCGAGGAGTGCATATATATGTGTCTATGTGTGCCTCTTTCTTATTGTGCTGATCAACAACAAATTAAGCCAAATGGATAATCTCTTCATTGAAGGGAGCGAGAGGGATGTCTACAGCTTGCCCTGAAATGGCGCCGAGTTGTTTGGCTGTCTGTAAGAGAGGCTTAAAGTCTAGCAACACCGTGACATGAACCCCAGCCGGCAATAGCACCTTGGCTTCATAAAACCGGCAGACATCACCAGGTTTTGCTGCTTTCAGGACAATGCGGTACAGGTAGCCAGCTACTACCTGTTCGCTTGCCTTCACCACCCCCTTGAACTCTAGATTTGTTTATTGAGAAAAAAAAAAAAGAAAATCTTTATCTTACTAGCTAGTAGTAATTAACAAACATTTATATATAATTAATAGTTTGTTTGGAAATATAGAGGGAAAGGGAAGGAAGGGGAATGGATAGGAAGGGAAGGGATGGGAATGGTGGGGAGGGGACAATTTTAACTTTAATTTGTTTGGATATATTCATTAAAGGGAAGGGAGGAGAATGGTAGATAATATTTTCAAATTACATAGATATCCTTATTTATAAATTTTTTTAAAAAAATATAAGAGGCTAATCATGGAATTTCAAGTCATCATCTAGTTCTAAAATTTTCCTCCCCTCCATTCCCCACCAATTTTAAGAGGAATGGAGGGGAATAAAGGTTAAAAAATTCCCCTTCCCCTCCATTAACTTTCTTTCCCAAACAAGGTTAAATTAAAAATTCCCCTCCCTTCCCCTCCCTTCCCCTTCATTTCCCATCTATCCAAACAAACTGTAAGAATTATACTATATTATATTAATAAACAAAAAATTAAGAAGAATTGATCAATTAGAAAGGGACCTCTTGCTTGTTGTGCTCGTTAACAGCGAAACGAGCAAGCTCGATGACCTCCAGATTGGTAGCCGCATCAGGAATGTCCTCAGGTGCACCAAGTGATCCAAACGCCCCCAGCAGCAGGCGCTTGAATACAAGAAGCTCCTTCTTGTGAAGCCATTCCTGCACCCAGATTTGGGTTTCATAATGATTCCCATCATCTGCTTCCAGGGTGATGTAGTATTTGATCCCAGATACCACCTGTTTTCCAACGCTTATCACCTGCTTGAACACCAGATTGGGATACTGCACCAACATTCTTTTTTGTACACCTTTTAGCGAACAATTTGAATTAACAAAACACATAACTCATCAAGCCCACTTCCTGTAATAATTTATCAATTAAATCGGTCGAGAATGGTAAAATTATAAATGTCCTAGAAAACATGCATGGCAGGCAACACATTCTATTAGTTTTTTTTGTTTTCCCTTGACAAATTCTAACAATGGGAGTTTCAGTGGAGGAGGGGTCTTTATTGATGGGAAGAGGAAGAGTTAAGTGAATTTAGAAGGAAAGTACCCAATATCATGTTTTTTTTTTTTTGATAAGACGACGATTTTATTGATGATAACAGTTACAAGGGCTGGGAACCGTCATCCAATGAATGACAGAGTCCACCACAAATAGCAAATAGAGTACAACTAGGGAACAAACTCCTACCAATGAATATCATGTTGCAGATCAATAAAACAGATGCATGGAGATGGACTAAGTCCCCTGATGGGATCTTTTCAGTCAAGTCAGGTTATGCTTTTTTGCATCAGGTCACGCCTCATCGCCTTACCAAGCAGTGGATTTGGCTTCAATATGGTGCTTCAAAATAGGATTGCAGTTAGAGCTGTGTTTCTGCGAAATCATATTATTTCTAATCGTATCATAGCATTTATATATAAATGCCTCCTGAACATAAATAAAAGCTTAAATATACTCATAGAAAAGAACCTCTTTCTGGGTCTCCACAGCAAAACGAGCCAGGTCCTCGATTTCAGCGGGGAAAGGAGGAGAAATGGTTTCAATGCCACCTACGACCTTGTCCGCAACTACATTGCTTGCCATCTCTCAGATACTAGTAGTATGCTCTCTCTATTTTACTCTAGTCTCTTGATCAATGCTTTGCTTGCTATGACTAAAGGAGTATGGGTTGATGCCTTTATATAGAGCTCCACCCCACCCTCCATGGCCCTACCTACTTAATTAATTTTGGTCGGATGAAGAACTAAACAGGGCAAGAAATTGAGCCCCCCCCACACGTTTATCTTGCCCACAGAGATCGTTTTGTTCTTATTTTAAGAAACGACAATTGGATTAGAAGACTATTTATTCTGTACATGAACCACAGTCACCATATACATGCTATAAGCCATAATCATCCCATGCTTCGTTTATCTTTCCAGTCAGCAAGTTCTTACCCCAACATTTCTGTAAGAAATCTGTCAGAAATTCCTTACTGTTTTCATTGTAGCTTTTAGTGTCGCATGCTGCACATACTCATTGTCATTCAGTGTTGTATGAATTATTTTTCCACTCTCTTTCTTTCAGCTTTTTGGATGGTTTGAAAATATCTATAGTAAAGATGTTATTCATATATCATTTGTTTCCAATTGCAAAATGTTTCCAAAGTTCATCAAGACATATGCTTGTAGGTTTAGTGGGTGAATTCATTTTTATTCTTACAATCTGTGGCAAAATGTTTTTTAGGGATCGAGTTACGGCTTCCTTATCGTTTACTTACGGTCAAGGGTTACGCGGTCGTAAGAATACGTAAGCAAACCGTAAGAAGCTTTGTTTCTTTAATATTTCTTACAGGATTCTTACGAAGCGTTTGTAAACAGCCTGAATTCTATAGTTCTTGCATTCATTTTGTCTCTTGCGAGAAGTGTTTTTCTCTAATTAGTCAAGAAAAAATTTCCCTTACACTATTCTACAATCTGTGGCAAATCTTATTTAAGGATGGATTGAAATTACTTAGTCCTGTCCATAAATAATTTTAGTTGTATTGTAGATGTGATTGTCAAAATCATGTAAAAAATAAAGAAATGAAAGAAAAGAATGAATGAAAGATTTTGCAAGGTACGTATTGATTCACTATGTATGGCATGTAAAATGGACAACTAAAAACATTATCGGCAAACCCCCTTTAAAACATTTTATAAAAATTATGTCCAATGGCGTGCCTCGTATGACTAAAGAAGTATGGGTTGATGCCTTTATATAGAGCTCCAATCCAACCTTCTTGGCCCTACCTACTTAATTAATTTTGGTCGGATGAAGAACAAAACAGGGCAAGAAATTGAGCCCTCCCACATGTTTATCTTGCCCACAGTGATCGTTTTGATCTTATTTTAAGAAACGACAATTGGATTAGAAGACTCTGCATTCTGTACACGAACCACAGTCACCATGCCATAAGCCATAATCATCCCATGCAACTTCACTACCAATTTTTAGGTTGTTACTTACAGCATGTACCGCAACATTCTGTAAGAAATCTGTCAGAAATTCCTTACCTTGCATGCTGCACGCTCTCATTGTCATACATACAGTGTTGTATGAATTATTTTTCCGCTCTTATTCTTTCAGCTTTTTGGATGGTTTGAAAATATCTATGGTAAAGATGTTATTCATATATTATTTGTTTCCACTTGCAAAAAATTCCCAAAGTTCATCAAGACATATTGATATAAATGGGCCTAACCCGGGAACAGGCTAGGCGGCTAGGCCCGAAGACGGACGAGGCCCAAGAATCGTGAGCAAGGCCCTAAGACCAGGCCCTTAAGGCAGCCCAAGGCGAAAGGACATAGAGGCCCAGGACCCACGAATTAGGTCCAGGAACTGGACGCCCGGGAAATCATCACACCGACTTATCCGAAGAAAACCCGAGCTTATCCAAGAGAAATCCAATTGTAACCAATAATGGCGCGACACGTGGCTGGATTGATCCTCAATAAATGCCCCCAAACCAAATATTTTGGGGGACTTTTGACCATTCTCCTCCTCTCACTCTCTCTAACGGGAGTTTTCTCCTCTCTTCCCGATTTCCTACTCTGGCATTCAAATCATACCATGTACTCAATCAATACAATATCAATAAAGATTGACACCCCCTGATTCTGTTTTACATCAGTTTGGTTCCGTTGCCGGGAACGATTTGAAAGCCACAATCCATCAAACATCAAGCATGTAGAATCCCTCAACAATCAACAATAAACGACAACGATTACACGCTTTCGGTTCACACAAATTCAACGAGCTAACAACCATTCAACGCATCAACATCGAGCAGATCTGATGGATCCAGCATATTTTACCAACAATAAATATGTTTGCTTGCTGTAAATTTATTTAAACATTCAGCTAATGGTATTTTAGTTCTGCAGATGGTGAAACGTGAAAAGAGAACAAAAACATAAGCGGGTAGAACACTCAAACTAGGAATACACGGTGGAGGAGCTGCCGGGAAATGGTGAAATGGCAAACACATCCGAATGGATCCACCTCACTGCGCCTGCAAATGGCCGAAGGACGACGAGCCACCATCGCTGACGGGACAGGGAAGAAACAACCCAGAAGCGTCTGAAGACACGCCTTCACCACGTCCATCGCAGGAGATGCGGAAAGGAACTGATGCCGGGAGCAGTCTTACAGCAGATCCACTCACTTTGATGCCCGATGATGGCCGACTAAGGGGAGATCTGACGGAGTTGAGGCGCAGCACCGCGTGCAAGAGCTAAGCATCCTTGCCTGACACTGCTGATTGCGATTCCATGGACGGCCTGAGGAGAGGACGCCGGTAACGTTGAGTGGGCACACATGGAGGAAGGCAGTCGTCGAGCATGCCGCCACCAAAATCGATTATTGTTGCCTTCGTCAAGGCTGGATCCGAGCAAGGCTCAAACAGAAGCCTCCACCGGAGCAAAGCCGCCGTTTGCAGCCATGGTCCTCACCACCATGCACCGCCAGGCCGAGAGCAGTGGCGCCTCCGATCAGTTGCAGCAACCGCGAGCCCCACGTGATGCCGCCACCACTGCTGCACATCGACGGAGAAGGAGAAAGCGTGGGGTGGATCTCGAAAGAGCTGCCTCGAACCCCATTGCGATCGACCAGAAGAGATGCTGAGGTGGTTGAGAGCGCCGCCTACTCATCCCCCTCCGTTCGCTGTGAAGCAAACCAAGAGCTTGATGATGGGAAGATGAGCCCCTCCAGTGCGTGAAGAATAAACAAAAAGGAAGAAAAATTGATGGACTCAAACAATTGACGGGCTAGAGATATGTTGAACGGGCCCAAACTTGCATAAAGAAAAGGAGCTGTGGATTCTGGACAACTCAGGATGTTGCTAAGGCCCGAAAAATGTTAAATGGTCCAAAAACATGATGAAACTTGATTGTCCGTGTGGTCAAAATTCAATTAGCAAGATCATTTATTACTTTCAATTATGTATTTAATTATATTATATTCATGTAATTGATATTTTAATTATTTAGTATATTATGCTAAGTGCAATTTATTTAATTGAATCATTTTGGAAAACTAACAATTTCCATTTTATTTGTGGATGGAATGTTAATTTGCAAATGTGATGTTTGTATGTAAAGCTGATTAGAGGCGGAATGAAGTGTCGGACCTGAGGAGGGATTCCGCGGTCCTTGAAGTGCTGGACCTGAGGAGGGATTCCGCGAGGTCCTTGAAGTGTTGGACCTGAGGAGGAGTTCCACGAGGTCCTTGAAGCATTGGGCCTGAAGAGGAATTTCACGAGGACCATGAAGTGTTGGACCCGAAAAGAATCTTCACGAGGACCTTTTGCACGAGGATCCCGAGGAAGAATTTCCACGAGGACCTTCTCGGCGAGGGCCTTGGAAAGTGCTTCATGCAGAGGCGGAAATCACTCCCTAGGATCCTGAGGGACGTGAGACCGTGAAAAGCGCTTCATGCGGAGGCAAAAATAACTCCCGAGGATTTTGAGGAATTTTCAAAAGGACCTTCTCTGGAGGACCTTGAAAAGCGCTTCAAGCTGAGGCCAAAATAACCCCCGAAGACCCCGAAGAGGAATTTTTGAAAGGACCTTCTCTGGAGAACCTTGAAAAGCGCTTCATGCGGAGGCGAAAATAACTCCTGAGGACCCCTTCACGAGGACCGTCTTTGCGAGGACCTTGAGAAGCGCATCACGCGATGGCGAAAATAACTCCTGAGGGCGTGAAAGCAATCTCAGGAGAAAAGCAACAACAAGAATAAACGATCCTTACGCAAAGAAAGCCGTCCACGGAGGCGGAGGCATCTCTTGTAATATAAGCAACCATCACCACAAAAACCCGGCATAACAATGGAGTTGTTGATGTCGGACCCGTGAGTTAATTAGAGGATCTACATGGACCCTGCAGGAGTATCAACAGAGCTGTCCTTGTAGAGGACCTACTAACGAAGCCCCAGGAGTAAGCGGTTCCTTATGGAAGAAAACAAGTTCCTGGAGGTGAAACAAATGAAGTGCACATGGAGAAGGACCTGCCAGAACAACCCCAAGAACATGCGGCCCTTATGGAACGAAAGCGGCCCCGAAGACAAACACATTCCTCACCAAATAGAAGATAGCTGATCTTGTGAAGGAATAAGTAGCCTATGTGGAACCAAAAGTAGACAACCCTACGGAGGTTTACGCAATCCTTACAACAAGCAAACCCAATGGAGAAAGAAAATAGTTCCTGGAGGCCAAAGGAGTTTCCAGCAAAGGAAGGAAAGAAAATATAACCTATCTAGATGAAAATCAACCCATGCGGAGGCATAAACAACTTATGTGGATGTGGAGCTAGCTCATACAATGCCAAAAGAAAGTTTTATAGGAGCAAAAGCGACTAAGGGTGATGCTCGAAAAGTTTTGCCGAAATGATTAACAATGGACAAAGAACTCTTGTAAAGTTGTAGGATTCCAACATGACAAGGCCCCCGAGAAGAGCAAACACCTAACCAAGTACCTGGTGAAAGGCGAGAAGCACCAACTCCAGAGGGCCTGCACCTAGAGGTCCTACAATTAGAGGTCTTAAAAAAAAAAAAAAAAAGGGCAAAGGACCTAGAGTCCCTCAAAGTAAAGGACTACGTGTCCCTCAAAGTAAAGGACCTAGAGTCCCCCAAAGTAAAGGACTACGTGTCTCTCATAGTAAAGGACCACGCGTCCAAAGGACCCATAAGAGTGTCCAAAATACGGGCCACGTCCCTAAACTAAAGGACCACACGTCCAAAGGACCCAAAAGAGTGTCCAAAATACGGGCCACATCCCTAAACTAAAGGACCACGCGTCCAAAGGACCCACAAGAGTGTCCAAAATACGGGCCAAGTCCCTAAAAATAAAGGACCAACAAGAGTGTCCCAAAAAAGGGGCCATGTCCCAAAGTAAAGGGCTATTGTCCCACAAAGGGCAATGTCCCATAAAGGGCTAAGTCCCTAAAA
>JAKUCV010006831.1:3509-54384 GCA_028386065.3 Turnera subulata | reverse complement strand
ATTTTTTTTTCCTTTTTACTATTAAGCATGTGAGCAATAATGCAAATCGTCCATATTACGGGCGAGTCCGATCCGGTCCAGAAAATAATCGATACCCCGTAGTTATTTTCCGATGTGATTTTCCGAGAAATTTCGAAACCCGGAAAATACCAACTTAGGTTCGAAAAATCCGCGGGAAAATCACGAGCGCGGAAAAACCTTTGGTTTCGAAAAACGACTCCCGATTTACCTTGAATTAATTACCCAAGATTAATTCAACAGTAATTCACGGTGAAACGACATTTAACAGTCCCAGTAAAAATCCAAATTTTTACCCGGGCTGTTACATGCTCTCATACGATTGGGAAGAATTCTTTAAAAAAAAAAAAGGAAAAGATATTTATTCGAAAGCACAACTGTTCTTTTCAATAGCTAAATAAATTAAGATTATTAGTCTCAGCTCTAAGTACAACAAAGAATGACAAGATCCAGGAGATTTAGAAATCAAATCATTTGTTTCATTTAATTGCCAACGTTGGCTCTTAATCCACAAACCAAACAACATGTGTTAAGACATTCTCACTTCTCGCTAGTCCACTTATAAAAAGGTTTAATTAATTAATTAATGGAGTAGTACTGCTGGATCGTTGAAACTAATTTGAAAGGAAGCTTTGCAGACTGGCATTGGGCTTAGATATGGACTGGAGCCCAATTATCCGATTCAGGACATAGATTAGTGCTACCTTGATTACGCTGGGCCAAGATCCAAAAGGTTTGGGTCTTACAGATTTTTTGTGGCGCAGCTGTGTTTGTTACAATTACCATTCTCTCCTCGGCCCGATCTGGCTTTAACTTGCTCCAAGACAAAGAAGAGATCCTCGATTTTGTGAAAAGTACTTCTGCAAAACTATTGCTACTGTCCACTACTCCTCCTCGGCTATATTCCTTTTGAGATTTTTAGTCTTTTACATGATAATTCCACTACAATTTGATTGATTTTATCCATTTCCCAAGACTTTTTTAATTCTTTTTTTTATATAATTTATTAAGAACTAGTGATTTCTAGAAGATTTCCAAATTAACAACTATCTCAACATTACAACATTCTTGTTTATTTCAGTACAGGAAAGAAATCACAAATACATTTAATTAAATTTTCTGTGTAAAGAGTTTTTACAGAGCTTTCTCATGGTAGGCAGCAGATCTCTTTAGCCTATCAGAATATACCTAAGTTGCGTGTCATTAAGTAAACAAAATCTGGGTGCACATGCTTAGTGGCCAAGTCAAGGACAAATTAAGGTAGCAATACTTAAAAAAAAGATAAATCAAAAAGAAGCTCGCCATGTTTGATCTGTGTAAAACCCCACTCAACTTTTAAAAAGGCTCTTTATCTCATTAGAGGCAAAGAATACTCTCATCAAGATTCATTTAGCCATCTTAGATGTATCTTTTCCGTCTAGTTTCTTCTGTGGATGGTGTTATATATATTAAACCATTTGTTTATTTATCTTTTTTGGGACAGTTTAGTTTTGTTTATAAATTCTTTTAGAAAGCAGAAACTACGTGTGTTTTTTATTGTATTCTGGATGCGTGTCACAAGGTTTTGGTCTCTTCTTTTTATATTTTGTTTGCATTGTATTTTTTTCAGAGATGGGATAGGGTCTTTTTTTCCAGTAGAGTAGGATTCTCGGTTTTAATTACTCTGCAAATGATACCAGATATATGTATGTACTTTGATGAAAAAGGTAATTCGTTTTGATTCCCTCTGGTTTGTTTTTGTATCGAATGCAGCACCAACCTGCATAGATCTTGAGACACCAATCGAAACAGCAGATTTGTACATTAACAAATTATCTGCAGATCTGTTTATCCTTTTCATGTGTGCTTCAACATGTTATATATATTGAACAACATATATTGGACCAATATAAATCCTCAAAATGAAAGAAAAAAAAAAAGGAAAGATCAATTAATGTTCTTGGATCTGTTTTAATCTGAACTTGAAAACGTGCGCTCTTTTGAAGTAAATCTCATAATTGCAATTGTCACTTTCCCTGCTGTTGGGTTTTTCTTTGAACCGTGCCACGTACATTTTTCTAGTAGTCCTTGATTGCTCCACATTTCTTAATGTCTACGAGATATACACCATCCAATATGAACCATGATTTGTAGCTACACATTTTGCTTGCATATCATCTCTTGATTTTCAATGTTTTGTAATAACATTGCTAGTTAAACATCTCTAAGTACAACAAAATCCTATTCACTCAAAAAAGAAAAAGAACTCTGATCACCTCTTTCCTTTTCTTTTATTTTGGTGAAAACCTCTTGCTTTTATGTATCCGCCACTTGGCGGTGGCTTCCAAACCTGCCGATATAATGATAGACTCATTTTTCACACTTCAAGTTCACAAAAAAATGTTCTCAGGCTATACATCTCTAAATATCTTTTCCATGAAGCAATTCTTGATAGTCCCTTTATTCGTTTGCAGTTTATATGCAACTATTGCACGCACTATTATCCTTAGTATTGCACCTCTTCCTTAGTCCGTGAACAGACAATAGTTATCCTTATGTGCACTGTAGGACATATTGGACATTTTGAAGCAAAGAATGGACAAATGTGAACAACAAGGAAGAGGACACTATGAAAGCTAACAAAGCAGCCACTTTTTTTAGGAGTTTGCTTTGCTCTCTCAAAGTTGTTAGGAGCCAATTTCGGAGCAAAGAAACCAGAAAATGACATGTTCTGCAGAAGCTCTTGTTTGGTTTTTCTACACTGCCTCAAGCTCCTCCTTTCTTCTCCTTCTCTTCCTCTACTTCTCCTCCACTCTGCTACTCAAGCTCCTCAACTTCGTTGGCAGCTATCCAATAATCCAAAGGTCTAGCTACCATACTGTCACCATGGCACCTTCTCTCTCTCTCAAACACCATTAGTTAGCTTGCTTCTTTCTTAAACCTTTTCCTTTTCTGTTTTCTTTGTTCTTGCAGAAATCAGGAGTATGTGTTCTCAGATGAAGAGGAGGAGGAGGAGGAAGAAGAAGAAGAAAAAGAAACTGATGCATACTACTATGCTTCACATGCAGGAAACAATGAATCACTTGATCAGTTCTTTCCAGAGAACAGCATTAGTACGGACCAAGATCCAGCTCAGGAACCCTTCACACAGGAGTACTCTGATGAGTACCAAGATTATGACAGTTTTGGCAGTGATGACGACCAGCTTTCGAATCTTGCCTCAGCGGGTTCATCAGAATCTGATGACCATGACGAAACAGACATGGCGGAGGAAGAGATGCCAACAAGTGATGCTGACTCAACCCATGATTCTGTCCCGAATCATGGCGGCCCCACTTCACCGAGCACCACCAAACATCTTCACGGAAGGGGTTTGGTAGACAGTGATGACCAAAACTTTGGTGGTTTGTGCTAGCTTCTCATGATCATAAGTTTGTTATACCAGCTAATAATCACATGCTTTACTTTATGTTCATATACGTATATTCGTCCTGATACTGTTTCTGCTGTTTTTTGTTATGTTGCAGAAACCAATAACATTACTTCAGGAACTGAGATTAAGAAGAGGGAGGCAACTTTCTCCGTGGATGACAAGTATTTCATCTTTGCCCCAACCGAGTTGGCGTCCAAGAAGCTTCATGAGGTTCAGGAAAAGAATACTGAGGAAGAAGAAATATATGGGGACTCGTGTACTGTGGGTTCCACATCGAAGAGCTCCTCTGAATGGAGGAGCTCCATCAAGGATTCAGGAACTGAAGACCCTTTCTCTTCTTCCTCGCGTAGGAGTTGTCCCAGGTGGGAATCCTACACTGTGTTCCAAAAGTACGATGAAGAGATGATGTTCCTTGACAGAATCAGTGCTCAAAAGCTTCAAGAAACAGGTACTTAGTTTCACATGTTAAAATCCTGTCACGTGAACATTTTCCTTCTGTGCACAATGTCATTAACAAACTTATTTGATTGTCAGAGTCACTCAGGTCTATCCAGGTATGCCCCAGATCAATTTCTGACAGGATTGTCCACAAGCTTACAACCATAAACAAGAGGCCTTCAGATATCAGACATAACCCCTACCATGAACTGGAATCAACCTATGTAGCTCAGATTTGCTTGACATGGGAAGCACTTAACTGGAACTACAAGAACTTTCAGCTCAAAAGAGCTTCCAAGCGCGATTTCGATCCTGGATGTCCTGCACATATTGCCCAACAGTTTCAACAATTCCAGGTTCTTTTGCAGCGATATGTAGAAAATGAACCTTATGAGCAAGGGAGGAGACCAGAGGTCTATGCCAGGATGAGGCTTTTGGCACCAAAGTTACTGCTTGTCCCCGAATATCGAGGTAGGCATATCCATTTAGCTAACTGTTAATAGATTGATTAGATACAGAGATAGAAAGTTAGTTTGTCAATCATGCATCTCAGCCTCTATAAAATTGAGAGAAAATGAACCAGGCTAAAATGAACTCGATAATTAAGTTTCTACAGTCCTTGAACTATACATTCTACTTACTTGTGTTTCATTGTCCGAAACTATACAAGAGATGGTGCGACAACCAGCGAGTTTGATTGGTATAGTCAGTACTTGCCTCCTCACCTTACAAGATTAAAATTCAACTTTCCTTGTGCAGAAAAGATAAATGTGTGCCTTAGTGCCAATCTCCATTTAAATTTTTGAATGTTCAAATACAGCATGCGTTTCACTGAATACTCTAGTATCTATTCTTTTACCAATGTATACATTCTTTTTCATTTTTATTTACAAATATTCTGCATGTAAAGTACTGCTCATTTCCATTGACAAGGATGATTTTCTTCAGTTTTTTTCTGCATTATTAATTTGTTAAAACTTTTTTTTGTTAAAGATTCTGAAGATGATCAGAAGGATGATGGTTTTGGTTCAAGGATTTCATCAGCTGCATTCCTTATGATAATGGAAGAAGGAATTCGAACATTCATGAGTTTTCTCAAGGCTGATAAGGAGAAACCATGCCAGATCATAAGAGCTTTCTTTAAGAGGAACCGTAGAGGCTCTGTTGATCCTGTTCTTCACCATCTAATGAAAAAAGTTAACAAAAAGGTAAAACTATATTTAATTCTTCCCCTCTCACTCACTTTTAACAAAATTAATTACTTGATCATGTCATTATATGGAATATCATTTGCAACATTTTTTGTTAATAATATGCATACGTATATATGGTCTGCAGAAAAAGATGAAACTTAAAGATCTCCGCCGCGCCCGCACTTGCATTAGGAAAAGAAAGTTAAAGGTAGAGGAAGAGATGGAGATCTTGATGGGACTAATAGACTTAAAATTGGTGTCTAGGGTGTTGAGGATGACAGAAATGAGTGAGGAGCAATTGCATTGGTGTGAGGAGAAGATGAGCAAAGTTAGAATACTAGATGGCAAACTTCAAAGAGATTCCTCACCACTTTTCTTCCCAGCACATTGACCCACCAAAATTGTGTTATGCTTCATGACTAGACCATGAATGTGCATGACTGCATAAAATTGAATATCCTGAGGGGAGTTCCCTTTTGTAAATACTGTATACAAATATAGAAAGAAGGGGGCCTACAAATCAAAGTGACTACATGTGGGTGAGATGGATCTTGGAGATATTGTGCCCATCAAAGAAGAGTAAAGATTTACATGGGCATGAGAATTTGTGAGCATTGAAAGTGAAAGACCAGAGACAAAGCAAGGAACAATTGAACTGATGAAGATAGAGACAAGGGTAGCTTTAGTTTCACTTTAGCTTTTTTATTAGGGTTTTATCTACAAGGGATTTCCGTTGAATCAAAAGAAGAGAAGGGCAAAGCTGTGTGACACATGCATGGAGTGGAATAAAAAAGTAGCTCATACCTACACACAAGGAATTTGGAGCTTCATCGACCACATTAATTGCGGGGAAAGCAAGAAACAAATAAATGGATAAATTTAACCCATTAAAGTTGTATCAAGAAAAGGAGGATGTTTCCACATCTATAAAAAAGCTAATCTTGCTAAGCCATCATTAGGTACGTGTATTTTTTTTTTTTGTCAAAATCATTAGGTACGTGTATGTAGGACTTTTAAAAGAGCATGGAATTGAATCAAAAAAAGATAATCCACTATGTATCCTCATTCCCAATAAAATAAAATTGTTACACTATTATCTTAGATGTGATATATATTCTCCGTTCTCCTATCACCAATAACCTTTGGGGTCAACTTATTGCTTTTTCCTCATTCAGCAAATGATTGCACAACTTTGTTTCCTTTGATAAAAATGGGTTCCCTATGCAAGTGAAGGAACCAATCATGCTTTCAGCATTTTGAGTGGAGAAAAAAAATAACTAATCATGTTTCAGCATTACAGCGCCGACCCAATTGCAAAATCTGTCTAGTTTTATTTTTGATTGATGATTTATGGGCCAGAGTGACTAGCAAGTACAAATGGGCTTATGTTGGCTCAACAAAAAGGGTTGTGCATCCACTTATAGTTTAAGCTCAACCTTGTAATAATAACCCCGCTATTCCAAACCCAATTTTCTGTGGGTTTCATGCATTTACTACCAAAGTGGATCCTCCAAGTACCACTTTCAATGTTCACATACTCATCTAACCAGGCCCAACACCGATCACACAGTAATCCTTTGGGTTTTACCAAACTGACAAATCAAACACTGGCCAGCTAAACTTAGTCCACAGGCTCACTCCTCTGATGGGCTACACTTCCTAAGCCCATAAGGTGGTCACAAGACCATTATCAACATCACACCCTCCTCCTCACCTAGACACCTACCATTTCCAAATCTTTTTGTCTTTTTTTTTTTCGGGAAACATAGTGATATTAACTATAAAAATAACGTTTACAAGATACAAACCAGGGAGGAGAAGAGTCGAAAAACATTATTACATACCAACATAAAACGGTTATAATAAGCGTAAAACAAGAATAGAATTCGCTGCCAGAACAACCAATTCAATCCCAGTTCTACCAACCCCTTTCCTAGAAGAACATAAACAATACAACAAACACATAAAAGACATACACAGGAGCCTTCAAATAACAGGAACAAATAGTCTAATATAGGAACCTTAACATCGGCCAAACCTAGGGATGTACACGAGTAGAGCTACTCGCGAGCTACTCGGGATAGACTCGGCGGATACTCGAACTCGACTCGTGTTTATCGAGCTCGAGTTGAGCTTGCAGGGTTATCGAGCCGAGCTCGAGCTTACCAATTCTCAGCCCGTAAAGCTCGCGAGCCTTATCGAGCTTTGCTCCAATTATAGGGCTTAGGATGACTGGGCTTCTGAATATTGATTTGGGCCATATATTTTAGAAAAAAATTGGTCCATGTGTTTTTTAAGCCCAGAAATGTGAGTGAATGTTAAAATAGAAATAAAATAAATTAAACACAATGGGCTTTTAGTTTTACAACCAACGTACTAAACACTGATAGGAAAAAAAAAAAGGAAAGAAACTAAATTCGTGGTGGCTATAAACGAAAGAAGCCCTAATTCCATACTGTGAATCCCTAATTTTTTTCCACCTTCCACGCCGAACCCAGTCACCTACTGGTTAAACACTACAGCCTACCACCACATCTCCTTCTTCCCTTCTCCCTCACAAAATCTTCCTCTTATGCTTTAAAATCAAAACCTGAGGTTCGTTCCAATGAAGTCAACGGCGAGGGCGACGAACTGAGGAGCAATAACTCACAACTCTCTCTTCTCTCCTTTGATTAAGCCTTCGATTTGTTAATTTAAGGAACCCAAATTGTCGTTACCCTTGTTTTAAGGCGTTATATTTGTTTTGTATGGTGTTGTCGCATCGGATTTGGGTGCTTTGCTGTGGACTCTGGAGTCTAGTGGCCGGTTGGGGAGTTGTTGGAACTCGTGCCCAGATTCCGGCGAGACAGTGAACTCCTAGGCTTGGGTTTGTGGCATAAAAACGGGACTAGTGGTTTACAAGTTGCACACAGTTGCCAGCACGCTCTTGATAATAGTTTTCTGTCTTTTTTAATTTCTATAGAGATTCATTTATTTTCTTCCTCTCTTTTCTTTCTATTTCTATAAGTGAGAATGGAGTGGATCGAGATATGTTCTTGTCAAGAAAAGCTTGTCTTTGAGCTTTCAATTCTCTTATTTGATGTTCAAGGATAACGAATGGGTAGTAGATAGGCTGGTTAAAAGATGTTTTCTTGATTTACTATGTACCGAGCTTAATCGAACCTAGGCTAACAAGCTGTGACGAGCAAAAATTTTCCGAATCTAACCAACAGTTAACGAGCTTTATCGAGCCGAGCTCGAGTAACGTCAATACTTATCGAGCTCGAGCTCGAGCTCAAAAATAAAAGCTCATCGAGCTCGACTCGGCTCGACTCGGCTCGTTTACACCCCTAGCCAAACCAATAACAACTTCTCCGGAGTGCATGACTGCGGGTGAGTGGGGGGACATCTATCGAAGTAGATTAAGACCACTCAAGTGCACCGCACTTTAGGAAAATCCCACCAGAGATTTTTCGGATCTCATAACCAAGGTTCCACAACAGACTTTTTAATCCTGCATATAAAGGACCTAACCTAACCAGAACAGAAAAACCCATCCGACAAAAAGAAAGATCCTCGGATACATCACCTCTGCTGAGCTTGCGTAGGCTATGGTTTTCCGGTGAAGCCTTACCGACGATCCCGCCTTCAATTCTCATCTTCTTAACCTGTAAAAGACCTATAACAAGGCCGCTAACAAAAAATAAGAACAAGCATCTCCTAATTGTAGTTCCACAGATCTGAAATCAAAGAAAGCAAGCTTCCTTCCTGAATATTTTGTGTAAACTACCAAAGAGATATTGACTCAGCTAAGAGGGAGATGAGGAGAAACCCATCTACTAGAAATAAACTAGATCTACAATAAATCTGCTAATACTAATATGTTAACATTAATCTAGACTAAAAAACAAGGTAAAGGAGCTTACCAACCGGCCAAGGAGGAGCCAGCGGCAGCCCCATGATAATGGAGAAGAAGAGTTTTTTGAGAGAGAGAGGGGTCTACGAGGGGAGAGAGAGTGATTGATATGGTAAAAATCTTAAATCTTTTTGTCCTTGGATTTACACTGCTTTAAAACATTATTAGGCATCGTCCACTACTAATGCGACTATTCTTTTCTTTTTCTTTTTTTCTTGTTGAGTTTCGGTTATGATATTAATGGAAATCAGATACAGTAACCAATCATTATTGGGTTGGCTCCCCATGATCAATGAAATAGTGAAAACAATTCTCTTAAAAAAAATAGTGAAAACAAATGAATTATTTCTTTTCTTCCAACAAATAAGTTGTAAATTATTTTCTCAGTTAACGTGTCCTAGTGTTTATTAATTCGGCTTACGGATTCGGTTGATATGTACTGTTTTGTTTGCAGCCTTCCACCACGAACGAGTTTTTTGACAAAACATGTTTAATTAATTGTCGAAATATCAGAACTTCTAAATGGTGTTGTCAATCAAAATGAAACAAGAAAATGACAACAAATTAATGGCCATTAATTGCCTAAAAATCTCCTCCCAAATCTCGTAGGACAGCACGCCACGTCTCTTACTTATTTGATCTCACCCATGCCTATTTTTAATTAGCAGCCTAGTACTTCGAAAAAGAAAAAAAATAGCTTAGTACAAGCATGGATTTTTCCATTCGAAAAACGGTGTTTCTTTCTCGTTTTTCTTTTTTTTTTCTCTCTAGGGAATACCTGGCTAAAATGCTTAGTGCAGGACACGTGGATTACGGAGCAATCAAGGCCGGCAGGCAGCAGCAGCCAGGAAACAGTACGGTGTATGAAAAGGACCAGTTGCCATTGGGCCTGTGAGGGCCCATGGACGGTTGTATAATGTTTTTGTCCTTAACCCCTTTCAGGATGGAAGGAATCCTATACGCTCCTTTTTGCCTTCTTGCGTTCCTTATAGAGAGAGTGGACTTTATAAAATGCCCCAACAAAATAGACATGATTAGGGCTCTGGTATCAATTTTTTTCCCACACAAAATAAATCAGGAGGGTCATCAATTCATCGTGACATAAAATTTCTGTCTTTATTTGGTGGTTAGGATAAGTTTTCCATCCGGAATCCTGAATTTTGACCCGATTAATTCGAATTCGACCATAATCGCATACCTGGATAATAGGTAAATCTCGAGCCTAAAGTCGCAGAACCAAGTCGTTTACCATTTAAACCAAGTAACATTAGTTGTGGTTAGGCTAATTTAATAAGCATGCATGGTGTGGTTGCATACAAGCAAATCATACCAAACATTAATATATGTGTCATACCTTCGCTTTCACCAATGACGATCTTTTTCACAGGGTAAAATTGGATCCATATTAGTTATCTAGCGATGTTGATGGGTACAAGTTAGGAGCATCTATTGATGAATCTCACCTATGTTACAGCTGCATCCAGCAACAAAGCTTGTGCGGCTTAGAAAGTTACAGGACACCATAGACGCGTATTGTTACAGAAAAAATGGAGGATATATATTTATTTCATACATTTATTTGTTATTGTCACGCTGTGCTATAGCTAGGTGAAATGTTTCTGAAGATGCATGCACATAAAAGCAATAAACTAAGTCTTGTTGCTTGGATTCTGTAATTTTTACTAGTGGATTCTGTACTGGGGGACAGAAATTAATTATAAAACGAGCAAGGTTAGGATGCTGTTTTGTTTATGGAGGCCAGTATCCCAGAGTTGAAGGAAATGGCTAGCTCGTCTCAATCATAAATAACAAAAAAAAAAAAGCATGCTATATATTTATGCTGCCCAAGTACTAGTCAATCAAGAGGCATATTGTCCACATTATTTGTCCTTGAAGTACATTTCTTGTTTGAAAGGGTACGTAGTATCCCCAACCAGTACTTATAAACTATAGCTATATACATCATAAAATAAAATAAAAAAACTATGGCTAGATATTAAACTTTTAACCGGTGGTGCATGTAGGATTCGGGCATGATCATCAAAAGTGATAATCATTTATGCAAAAATAAATGTAGTTGGGTTCGATAAAAATGAACTTAGCCAGCGAATTTGTCGTCTATTAGAACTTTAGCACACTGAAAAATACAGATAATTGAAGATCTCAAAGTTACTATTAGTTTGTCATTCTCCGATAACTTCGAAGAGAAAAAGAAAATTATTGTCATCTTGTATTGTTTACCTGTGATTGTCTGCCAGTGGTGGTGTCCAAGCAAGCCTTTCTTTTTAGTTTGACCTTTGACTATCTGATGGTATCCAAGTCCAAGCAAGTTTCATACTAGACTGATACTCCCACTAAATAACAGAAACGATGATCCGTTTTACCCTTATAATTACCTATATCTGGATAATTACATCATTCTAATTTATTGATAGCTTTGAGTCATTTTTTAATTAATCCAGTATTTTTATATAGGCCTCCTACTTGGAACGGCAATTTTACCTATTAGACTAAAACTAATTACTGTAGGTTAAATTGGGCTTTGACATTATCTAACTTTGACGGATCTAAGTCTAAGTTTGGCTCCGGGGTAGAAAAAAACTAAGAGTAATTGTAGTTTATTCCAATCATCCTTTAAAGGTGGGTTGGCATAGGAGATCGGTGCAAAAACAAAAGAAAAAAGTTATTTCAAAATTTAAAAAATGAGAATTTTAGATGCATATTTTTTTTTATCTTATTTAAGATTTCAAAACCAATAATATTATTTTATTAGATGAATATATAAGATCATTAGATCTATTGTTAAAATAAGAATTACGAGTCATCTATCTTCTTAATTTGTTCTTCAACACCTGCTTGAAAACATGTAATTAAACAACTAATCCAAGCTAGCTGCAGCAACTGGTTGGCATGGTAGAGGAGAAGATGGACACCAATGGTTTGGTGGTGGATGGGTTCAATTGCGTATTATAGTGCAAATCTACGCCCTCCCTAACTAACCATGACGATGACTAATCAGGGAAAGCCTCATCAACAAGGAAATAACCCATTGAACATTTCACTACGAGACTTGCTTTGCTCGTTGATGACAAAATGTTTTTTTGTCACCAAATGAATAAAAGACAGGCTCCTAGCATATTTAAAAGATTTTCTTTTTATGAATCATACTTGAAGAGTATCTCTCTCGTGGATATTCTGCTTGCAAGCCACCCAGTGGCCCATAATACTCTAAAAACAAAATTCGAACTCCTGTCCTCAGGCCATAAGTTAAAAACTATATCACCATTGAAATTACTTGTTATTGGCAGGATAAACACAAATGAAATACTTCAACCAAAAAAAAAAGCATCAAATACAGTAGTTAGTTAGCTTAGCGCTGGTTTCATCGTTTATTGGCCATGTAAGTATATAATTATAAATTGTTTAATCTGACTGTCCAAATTTTTTTTTTGGACTTGACCTGCCCGGTTTCATTCTAGTTGTGCCGATTCAATACTATATATTAATTAATTTTTGAATGTTTTCTAATCCTTGTTCTATACATCCAAACAACAAGCTAAGCTAGTGATTTAAAACTACCCTAGGTTTAATTTGTCTATAAATTTGACATATTTATCATCATGGATGGATTAGCTCAGCATTAGAAAATGTATAAATTAGTTCGTAACTTATAGTAATAGGTAAGAAGTTAGAGCTTGAAAGTGGAAAACGGCATAGAACGAAGCGTGAACTATGAGGCTGTTCCCGGTCATCCACGATATTTGACTCTTTTTTGTTCCCCCCCATAGCATAGAAATTCATTTAATTGATAATAGAGTACTCAATACAACATGGGATTTCGACAAAAAAAATACAACATGGGATAAAGAAAACTAAAAAAGCATTGCCCACATAAAAGGGCTTAAAAATAAACTACTGCATAACAAGACACTTTGCCACAAACCTACGATAAACATTTAAAGCGAAACAATGGGGATTTATTGTGTTTTAAGGTTACCTTCGCAATTTGATTTAGAGGAAGAATTAAGCCCTATCAAAAGCAGCAATTGAGTAATTCAACGGAACTGGACTCTAAAATATTCAGAGTAAATGTCGTAGTAGTAGAGACTATAGTGCAGTTCACACTTCACAGTAGTAGGATAGGTCGTACTTTTAATTTATCTGTTTAAGGACGTGCCATGCTTGGAGATGGATTTTTCAACGAGAATATCTAAAATTCGACAAAGAAGAAAACGTGAATATCTAATTATGCATTTGGGGCTGCAATGTTAAAACTTCAACTATTTTTTGCGTAAAAAATTCTCGCTTTTTCTGAAAAAAAAAAAACTATCTTTTGATAGTGATTTTCTTTTTTTGGGTGGGATGTTGTTGATATTTCTTTTCTTTAAGATATATATTTTTTTGATGAAATTGAAGGGTAAAGTTGTTTAGTATTGTATTTATTTTGGTGTTATTTCAAAAACAGAAAAGCATGGGAAGTGTAGGCTAGCCCGTAGCAGTCGTGGCAAATAGCACACGGAATTTTCTTTCTTTTGTTCTTGTCCAGTACTTTAATTGCTATGCTGCTGATGTTACAATGAAAATTAACAAAATAATACATAATTATTCACTGGAGCCTACGGTGGGTCCTAGAGGAGGAGGAGCCCGACTTGGAAACAAAAAAGAAAACACACATAAAAAATATAGTAATAAAAAATCGAGCATCATGTGGATCAGATCTCACAACACCAAAACGAATTTCCTTACCAAAATAATAAAAGAAAAAAAAGAAAAAAAAACTTCTATGTCTCATTGTCTCCAAAGAATCTATTGCCACGATTCTCATAATCACAAAAATCGAGGCCCATAGAAATAAATAAAAAAAAAAGAAATCCCAAAAGTATCCAACGACGAACAACACCAATCCCACAAACCAGACACAAACACTTGACCACACACGAACCATTAAACAAAAAAATATGTCCATACCAATCCTTTCTCTTTCTCTTTCTCTTTCTCTCTCACCCTCCTCCTCTGTATATACTCTCAATCTAAGCCCATCTCTCATTTCTCTCTTTCCTCCTCTTTCCTTATCTCTCCCCCCTAAAAATCTAATCTCTTTCACTTTAGCTCTATCTATCTATCTATTTTTTTTTTCCCCCTCTCTATTCTTCCTCCCTGAATCTCTCCTCCTTGTGGAGGAGCCTTTCTGTCAGCTCAGGTCTCCTCTCTTCTCTAACGTAAAGTTCTGCTCTTTTTTTTTTTTTTTGTCTTTGTTTAGTTCTTATTATTACACGGGCAGATCTTTAGTTCTTATTTTTTTTTGCCTTTCTACCCACGATTTGTTTTTTTTTTTATAAAGTTTCAATCTTTGGTTTTGGCACACAGGCGTTGTTGGTGCTTTTTGTAAAAAAACAAAAATGAATCGTTGTGGGTATGAGCAACAGAGCGCCATGGTTGGCTTTGAGGAGAGGGAGAGGAGAGTGATGATGATGGAGCCTGTGGTTTGCCCCAAGCCTAGAAGACTGGGCTTTGTAAATGACCAAATCAGACCCTTAAGATTGCCTGTCAAGTATGTTTTTCCTGTTCAATCTTTCTTTTCACCCCTCCCTTTCTTATTGTTTTTTATTTGCTAGATTCTTTTCTGGCAAATTTCTTATTTTCTGTCTCTTTTATCCCTTTTGTGTTAAACAGTCATCAGACAGAGATGGGTGATTCAAAAGCTGGGGCAGAGTTGCTTGACATAATCCTCTCTAAGGTAAATAATCTCTTCCCCTTTCTGAAATTCTATTTGTCAAGATTATTACCTTTTTTTAATTTAGTTACTGTTTATGATTTGGTTGAAATTTTATTTGGTTAGCTGAACCAACCTACAGTTTGTCCTAATAATCCCAGAAATGTCCAACCAACCTTTTGGTACTTACTTACCTTTATGTATTAAAATGGTTTTCAAGTTCTTATGTGATAAAATTTTCCATTAGTTTCTTAATATTTTTTTTTTTAACAAAAGGGCTTTTTTCAGTTTTTTATTGCTTCAGGGCTGGAAGCTACACTTATTTTCTTCCAATTTTTTTGGTATTTATTTTCTTCCAAATTTAAATATTAGTCTTCCAAACTTCAAACGTTTTATAGTTTCCAGTCATTTATTCAGCTGGATTCTTTAAAGATCTGACTCATAATTCGCCTAAAGTAGGGCTTGATTTGGTTAGAATTATTTAACCGACTAGTCACCCAAAATAGTAGCATCTCTTTTGACGCCTTCCCTCCTATGTGTTTTCCCGTTACAGGGAGGTTATGGGTATCAGGTGGCATCATCGCCGCCGTTCTACTGCGGGTCACCACCAAGCAGGGCATCTAACCCGTTGATCCAAGACGCCCGGTTTGGCAACGAAAAGATCGCACCTTTAACCCCCGCTCCGCCGTCGCCGTCGTCAGCGGCGGCGCGTAAGGGAGGTTGTGTCCGGACGAAGTTCGGGCACAGCCCTGCTGCGGTTAGGATTGAAGGGTTCGATTGTCTCAGCAGAGATCGGCGAAACTGCAGCATCTCCGCCGTGGCCTGAGAACATATTTTTTGACGGAATCCGGGGAGTTTTGGGGGCGGCGGTGTAGTGTTTTGTATTCAAGGTGGAGAGAGAGAGGGAGTTAATGAGGAGTCAGCTAATGTTTTTTAGTGTACTCTACTTATTTTGTACATAAGAGGTTTGGTTGGGTACTGGTGGGTTGCTTCTTTTTTCTTGTTGAGTTTTTGTCTAAATGTGTCGGTTCACTCTCAAAATATGTACATTAATGAAGGTAATGAGAGGAGAGATGTTTAAATTTTTTGATGGAATAAAGCAAGGAGAGAAGAGTCAAAATGATCACTACTACTACTCTTGTTAGGTGATGATTTTTGTTCATATGGAGAAAGAAATTGTGAGCTATGTAAGTTCTCTGTGTAAGGTTTTCTTAATGTAATAGAGTCCTGATTTGTGACTCCCCCCATTCTAAATCCTTGTTTGTAATTGTATTATTATGAAAGAAATGAGGATTAGTCAGTCCACTACTTGTACATTTTGTTGCTAATTAATACTAGTATTTTATTTCTCTACCTTGTTGGGCCCATTTGCTGGTTCCTACGTGCCCCCTTTCTGCTTTTAAAAAAGTGTTGTTTGTTATAGGCACGTTCCATAAAATGCTCGGTCAATGGTTCAATTCAATTTTAGATGAATGCGAACTCAGCAAATTTTTTTTTTTGAGGTGGCAATATTATCTCTTGCTTATGTATCGACAAACGGGTGGTATTTGTTTAGATAGAAAAAAGAAAAAGAAAACAAAAGTAGAAAAAGACAAAAACAAAGGAACAAAGGTGGGTCATTGAGAGAGGAGCAAATGAGGGGGCCAGGAGGAGGATCCGCTGTTGAGATTTGTTTGGTTTTAGTGCACGTAAACATGGGGTCCTCAACGAAGAGACCGAAGGCAGCAAAAGTGACAAGTCATGGGTGGTATACAAAATTGATTGGTCGTATAAACAAAAGAGAAGAAAAGCATGGGGTGCTATTCAAAGTGTGTGTCGAGTGATGGGCTGGCACTTGGGTTTAGTTTAGTTAGTGCGTGGTTGAAAGGTCACTTGCTGACTAGGAAGCAAGCAAGCAAGAGACTATGGTGTTCTGGGGGGCAAAATGCTAAACAGACAATTCTTTTTAATTAAATGTCTTGTCATAAAATAGAAAACGAACGTAGGGAAGCTGCCTGTTGTGGTCAATTTGACAGCAGCAGTTTCTGCAGCGACCTGCCATGGCGTAATGAGCATTGCCTTTTTTGCCAGAGAAAAAGGGTGTTTGGTTTTATGTCACTTCTGCTGCTAGAACACCACAGCTGTAGGATTCGAGGGACAAGAGATTGTTTAATTTCGTGGTCTGCCTGCCCTGCTTAATCTATCTTCAATTTTCATCCATTCTTTTCTCCCATGTTTTCCACTCCCTTGTCCTAACCATTTTTCTTAGCAATTATAGCGCGCTTTCTTCAAGGGAGAGGGAGTGCCAAACTGTTCTCCTCTCGTTTCTTTTAGTATTTTTCTTTTTAGGAATTCTTTTGTGTCATGACATTAGGCTATTCCTCAAAATAGGAAGGAATCAGTGGGCCAATTTTTTAAAGGTGTGGGGATAGTAAGAGCAACCTGGAGGTCCAATTTGGTGTCTGATCTGAGGGAGGATTCTGATGTGGACTGGATTGTCTATGGGCGGAACCCGACCCCTGAAATTGTTGAACAAATATAATAAGACCCCTTCTCAGCCGATTCATTCCATATTAATCCAACCAGTACGACAAATTTTTTCTCAAGTGGCTTAATGGTTATCCAGCCCGTCGGAAAATCTAACTGTAGGAAACATTTTCGTTACTGACAAACCAGCTCACTTGAGAGAGTAGAAAATGTTCCCTCTGAAAAGTGCGAGTATTCTATGAGACTATGACGCTTTTAAGACAAAACGGATACCAAATCATGGAGAAAAATCTAAGTTAGCAAGTGGTATGTTCCTAAACTTTTGGTGGTTAATTAAGCATGACACTTTTTTAAGTTCTCTCTTCTGGGTTCAATATAGGAGTTACATTTTTTTTTTTGTCAAAAATATATAGGAGTTACATGAAATGCATTGGTCTCCCGATGATATTGATAGAGACGTTTTTAGCTATCCTCTTTACAGATATTAACATATTTGCTCTAACCAAGAACTGGGTCGAGTCACTAATGCAAGAGCAGTAGAGAAACCCTTTAATCCTAATGGCTCTCAAGACTGAGAGAAATTAAGATTCATAGACATAGTTCATCCAAATCAATAAAATCTTTGTCAAATATAGATGTATAGTAGATGACAGAGAATTTCCGATTTGCATTCACATTTGGGTTTAGATACATCTTTGCACGCGCATTGCTCATTGTCCTCCCGTCTTTATCAACGTTAACATCTTCAATGCCAAAACCAGGCATTAGACTTAATACAAAACAAACTACATGCCGGTAGTACGTAGAAGAGAAAAATTGGAATTACAAACGAATCTAGCTAGTTTCAAAGCAAAAACATCCTACTTCAGCAAAAAATGCCAAATAAGGAATAATGCATGTCAGCGAATTGGATATTTGTTGTTCCAAGTAGCTAGCTAGGGAGACTAGCTACCTAGATGAACAAGCTAGGGGCGCTCTCTCTAGTAACCAGGAGGCTTGTAGGCAATGAAACTGATGCACTGCACTTGACGGACGTTGTCGAATCCGATGATCCGGATGAATGCGTTGGGGTAAGCCTTCTTGGCCTCGTTGACCTCCTTCAACACTTGAGCTGGATCAGTGCATCCATACATGGGTAGCTTCCACATTGTCCAGTACCTCCCATCATAGTACCCTGGTGACCTGTGGTTCTCACGGTACACAAATCCGTGCTACACCCACAAAATTTAGAAAATCATTAGAATGAGCTATCTTGCTGTGTTTAATTAATTAATGTGCTTTTTGATACTAGTAATTTTGAGTTACAATTGATATTTCTGCAAACATTCATCAATCTACTTATCTTTGTTTCTTTGTTTTACGAGCTACAAGACTCGAACACGAGAACTTCACCCCCTAAGAACGACTGTAAACTGTAACTCATTATCCACTTATCTATCTATTCTACAGTGACTTTGCTTCTCAAATGTATGATAGTAGCTAGGATTTGGATTCATCACCTGAGTCTCGAATTCCAAGCAAGGAATCCATCCATTGCGAATAAGGTACTCTATTTCCGAAGCCAATTGGGTCTCATCGAGATCTGGAAGGTAGGAGAGTGTCTCATACTTCTTCTTGCCATAAGGTGGCCACACCTGCATTCACCAAACAAACAAAAAAAAATGCATATATTATAACATCGCAAACTTGGTGATATTCCCATTTTCAATGAAGAAAATTGCAGTTTATTGATGGGCCCAGATCCATAACATTCGTCTCGGGAAATGGGCGCATTCCAAAGTTAGTTAATTGTGGGCCGGACTGCGGGCCTTAACCCAAAGAAAGATTCGAACTTCCTTTTTCCCTTTCTCCTAAGATATTGGAATTTTTTTTTATTTATTTTATAAAAAAATTACCATCCCACAATTCAATTACATAATCGAACTTTGGCATTGTGCAAATTTCACAATTTATGAACTTTTTTGATGTTTGGACAAGTGAATGTGGATTGTTTGTAAAGAGATTATTGGCATAGGATTAATGTACCTGCATGCATCTGATTTTGGAGCCATTGGTAGGGAGGGACTTGGAGGTCTTGAGGGTAACAGGGAAAGCTGAGGTGAACTTAACTCCATTGTATGGAGCCACCAAGGCGGCTGTTGTAGAGAAGACTGAGGATGCCATTTCTCTTCTTTTTCTTTCTTGCTTTACTTGCACACCAAATACTTGTAATGAATACCCACCCACTATGCTTCTTGGTTCTTTATATAGGCATTCTAATGTGACCCCTTTCCCGTTACGGTGCTTCTTGGTTTTTTGGGATGGCTCCCCAATCCAACGGTTTGGCATTTGATTTCGTGGGGCTTGGGGGGGGGTTGTGGGGAGGGAGATTGGCCGTTGGATCTTGAACAAGACAACATTTTACCATGATGGCCACATAGTGGAAGAGTAACCTTATCGTTTGGCATCCCTCACGGAGTGCCACGTGGCGTGAAGGGTCCATAAACCTTATCTCATGGCCCATTTGTAAGGCAAAAGAAAAGAAGTGATTGTAAATGTATAGATTAGTCCTTCATTATTATGAGAAATTGGAACCAGTGAATTGAAATTGGATCGTTGAATTGAATTCCTTTGCTTGTGCATTGAGATATTTGGAGCTTTTGTGATGTTACAAAAGTACCCCATGAGAAAGATTAGTGGTTTTTTAATTGTGGGATTCTTGGAAGGATGTGGAAATTTCAGTATTTATTTAGGATTTTTTTTTGGAATAAGGTATGAACGGATTTGATAAATATGATCTTTATATTGGTGGAATTTTAGGACGTGAAAGTACTAATATTTTTAGCTAAGATTTTATGTGGGGGAGACTTTGGCAGGAAGGGGTCCCCTACCACTCTTCTCACAAGAAGTATTTAGTAAAACCCCAAAAAGGTTTACACCTATATCATTGCCTTTCTCTTATATTTGCATGTATAATTTGTTAGGTTTTCTTCTCTTTGAACTGTTTCTTCATTGATAATGGATGTGTCATAGGCCTATATTTGTGACATTAAGCTTATAAGTATACTTTTTAAATTTAGTATCATCACATCATTACTCATTAGCCCAAAAAGAGTATATACGGGTGGACCATCATATGCTAAGGTTTTGAAGTTTGCCCTATCTGCAAATACTATTTCGTGGTGTCTATTGCCTTATAAAAATGAGAACTACTGTAAACCGTACGCAATCCCTCTTTGATCTACACAATGCATCCCCGAGAAAATGATGTATTTGGAATTTTGATAATTTCCGCCTAATAAACCAAGAAAAAGTGTCCTTGCTTTAGCATAATTTCCTTTTTTCCAAAAAAAGAAAAGAAGACAAAAAGGAAAGTTAGAGGCTGTTGTCTAAAGGATGTGATTGTGATCCAAATTTGATTGTCCATTTAGATCATGAAAAAACACAATTCGGTAGGGTTTGCCTAACAATTCATTCGGTGGGCCAAGAGCCCAAGAAAACCTCCTACACTACTAGACAATAATTATTACGATCCGAGCATCACCAATTCACCACATCCTTAACCACAAATGTCCTGTTCTCTACAAACGTGAAATTCTACAAAATTTCCTTACCCCACAAATTTGTCCAGTTTCTGATCGACGAAAAGAACAAACGAAGAAGAGTAATAAAGTATAGAGAACTAGTTGATTTCCAAAGCGCGTTCTTTTGAATTAAGAGATACAATGCCTCCATCAAACAGCAAAAAAGACAGGACCAATCAGCAACTTAATAAAGTTTGCTTTGCAGGTTTCTGGCAATGTCATGTTCAACTAGACAAGTGGCAAGCCGACCCCAAAGCAAGAGTAATGTAATGAGAAAAACTGAGCAAGGCAACGGCAAAAGAAACCCAAAAAAATCTTAACTTCAATACGTCAAAGAGTAATGGGAAAACCCCAGGGAGAAATAATGCTTTGCAAGGGAAGGAAATTTTTTCCTGCAGGCAAAGGACAATACTGTATGATTGTGTCTGGTTCTCTCCTTTTGTTCTTTTGTTTTTCCCTGACATTCTGGTTATGGCTAGTTATGTTATGTATTCCCCACTTAAGTGAGACCATACTTGAAACTGGTTGCGAGAATCTTTAGCCATGCTCATCTTATCTTCCTAATCTTGTTATTGATCATTAAGCAGAGAATTAATACCAATTTAAGGAGAAAGCAAGTGTTAGGCATCAATCTTCAAAGCAAGTGTTAGGCATCAATCTTCTTGACAGCTCTCAATCATGGCCATGCCAACCCTACAAAATGTCTGCTATGATGGGTGGTCATCCCTTGTCAGAGACACCCCCTTCATTTGGCTTGTTGCTCATCAAAAGTAAATGCTTAATTGCAGGTTGGTGACCCCATATTTTTTCAAAAAACAACCAAAAACTGGCCCTGGAGGCATACTGTAGCTAGACCTAAGTATTGTCATCTTCAAGTCCTACCACTTGCAAAGCTGCCACAGCCACTTAACCTTACCCTCTGGCAAGACTGGCTTCTGGAGTATTCCACTCTCCCAACCCATAATGAAATTACAAAGTGTGAATGGACCCGTAGAAATGAAAATAAAAACACAAACATTTCAAATGTAAGAATCCGCAAATTCCAGTATGTTATAGGCGATGGAAAGCCAAGAATAAGACATAAACTTTCTTAAATTCCCTTTGTCTACTTGCACAATAGTGCTCCGCTCTACATACAAAGTTATCGAGTGCTCTAGCGGACAAAGGTGCATAAATGTACATAATACACGCTTCAATACATCAGTCAAAAAATTTACAGTCCGAGTTAAAGATAAATTTACAACTCTTTGGATTCTGTGGCTATTGCTAGAAACAGATATCCTCCGCAAGAGAAAGGAGGGATGACAAAATCTGATACAGAAGGAAAAGGCGTTAGTGTGTCTATGACAATATACCTATAAGACTGCAAAAAGTTCTGCTTAACAAATGCGTATCTTCTATTAAAAATGGGTGAATGTATTATCTGTTTGTTTTTTCCGGAAAGAAAAGAAAGAAAAAATGTATTGGGTGGATTGTGATTCGTTGCCATGATCAGGGCAGCTGGGGAGAGGTGTATCTCCAGGTAGTAGCTATCATCATACCTGAAATGGTTGCAGAGATAGAACTGTAACTAAAGAGTTTGCTGTCATTATATGGCCAAAATATGTGATTACAGGAAGAATCAAGTTTTGCTTACTCGTCCACCCTTTTAGTTTGTCCCTCGGCACTGTAACTGTAGTTGATGATGTTTTGCCTGGTCTTTGTAGGCCTTGAAATTTAGATGCTATTCAACTCCTGCGTAAGATAAGGCATATGAAACCTGAAAGACTGTGCCACTAAATATGTTTGTTTGCCTATACATTCTAGTGGAAAGACAAAAAAGAGAGATGCTATTATGCCATCTGCCAGACAACAGTAGGAACTGAGAAAATGCTGACAGAAAAGGGGGAAAAAAATGCTTATAGGCCATATTCTTCGATCATGGAAGTGTTTCTTGTCATTGCAATCTTATTGCAGCACCTAAAACCGCAAAAAAAAATGACATACTAACTTCTTCAACTAATTCTTTGTGCCCGCTTTTGCTCAGCCGTCAGGTTCTAGTCCTACAGAAAGATCATGCATCAGATAGGTCAATTAATCTCTCCTTACAATCCCCATTCCCGAAATCTAACTCTCAGTATAATCTGTTGACTGTTGAGATATCTTAACCTATTGAAATACTGCTTGAAGAAAATACCTCGATGATCCTGTGAAACTGGGACTTGTATTCTTCAGGTCTTTAAGAACCTGTAGCCGCTCAATCTCGTCATCCTTCTTCGCAATTGTGTCTTTCAGAGAAGCCACCTGCGCAATTTGGTAGTAATACAAGGTTTTTTTTTAGTTTCTAACTTACAGTCTTTTGAAAATTTCGAAACTACTAGTCTACTAGATGATAGTTGATCCTATTCATAAACCTGAAGTCACCATCCAAAACAAAGGATGCAAGGGGATTCCACATAAAAATCTATAACCAGAGTGCTACTTAGAAACGAACCTGCTCCATTAATTCTTTCACATCTCTACCTTCTTTATTGCTTTTAGCAGCACCTAATTCGATACCAGACACCCTCTCTGCAAACTTCAAAGTACTCATTGTTTCAGAGTATGCATTTGCATCAGGATTGAGCTGCACAAACATGAGGGTCTTTGCGTGACCTCCTGTGGCAGGAAAAAAAAAACAAATGCAGATTTATTAGAAAATTAGGAGAGGTATACTTCAAACTATGAACAAATTTGAATTAAGGAAAAAAAAAACCACGAACAATAGCAACCGTGATATGGAACTGGAAAACAATCTAAGGCAGATTACTGCAGCACATGGAACAACAAAATACCTAAAGAACTTTGAAGGAGTTGTGTGAGCTTGCTATTTCTGTATGGTACGTGAGAGCTCTTTTGTGCAAGAGCAAAAATGACATCTCCAAGTGCAGACAATGATTTGTTGATATGCTGTGCTTCTTTAAGTCTATCTCCGGTTACCTCAGACCGATCCACTCTTTCACTTCCTGCTAAATCTACCAGATGAAGGTTGCCAACCATGGTAGCACCTGTTTTCACATCCTTCCCACGAACGTTGATACTGACAACACTGTATATAATTCTATTACTCACAGTATACTTAGAGATATCTAAAATGTTGAGATAAATTGGATATGAGAACAAGCAGTAGAACCTGTGAGATCGGCTACTTCTTTCGTTCATGGCTGTAGCGCTAACAGCTCTGTTGTTTAGTCCAGTATTCATTAAATCGATTACATCAGCAGTCGACGTGACAGGTTGCATGGTAGCATCAGGGACAGCCAAACCACTCGGTTGGGAAGTAGACATGATCCCGAGTGTGTTAAAATCAAGGTAAACAAAGGAATCAAGAACAATGCTCTGCTCAAACAATATACAAGTGAAAGATTCAAATCACTTCAAAACAGAACCTACTGCTAGAAGAAGAAATACAGTGTCCGCAAAGGAAAAGGCTTTCTATATAAAAGACGAAAGAGAACATCTAAATGAGCAGATAAAAACATTATAATAGGTCAAGTAGATGATAATTATAAGAGAGAAAGGATATTTTCTCGGAGTACTCCCACTTGATAGCAAATCACGCACTTGTTCATTATATATTTCCACCATCTGAACCCCCACCTCATATATAAAGGTAGCCTTCCTGTCCTGAGAGATTTTGAAAAGGTCACTGAGTGCTCGGTAATTAACCCCCCACTCCTCTTCAGATGCCCCATTTGGTCCCATCTGAAACCAAAGGTCAGGTTTCATTAGCATTGCAGGAAATTGTGCATCTTATGACTGTGAAACTTGTATTTAGAATGCATACCATTGTGTGCGTCTTCCCTGAACCAGTTTGCCCGTAAGCAAAAATGCATACGTTGTAACCATCAAGTATACAGCGTATTAATTGTTGAGTGTCTGCAAATACCTCCGCTGCAGACAATGGAAATACATTAGCAACACGTTCCGTATCAAATATTCAAGTAGATGAATATGCATAAGAATTATATTGCTAAAATGCTATTAAGACTTGGAGTTGGAAACCTTGAGTAGAATCTGGACCGTAAACCTTGTTAAACCGAAACACGCGGCGCCCATCCTTCCCTGGTTTGGCAGGATTCATGACAGCCATTTCTCCATCTTCACCAATGTAATCTATTGTTGTCTTTCGTCCAGTCTGCCCACGTAGAAATGGCCTTATACGGCAAAACACTCTGATGTTTCCTGTTGAAAAAGGTTGCATTTTCATGTAAAGAACTGCACTTTTGAACAAACTAGAAGAGGAAGGGGCAGGCCGTGGAACCTTTCAAATCCTGAAGCTCATTGTACATCTTCCTATTTTCAGCCAGAACCACTCGATAATTCTGTGTGGCATCAATTAAAGTTCTGAGGTGAATTCCTGAACAATGTCAAAGTTACTTCTTTAAAATCTATGTCGCAGGTTGTATAAGAATGACAAACTTTCCGACTAGAGAACGCACCCATGAGATTGAATTCCTCTAAATAGTTCTTCTTCACTTCTAAGATGTCATCCTTGATGGATGTAGAAGATGACCTCAATCCCTGACAGTTTACTATTAGTACAATCGTAGAGTGAAACAATATAAAGCTAGAAAAACAATACACTGACGACGAACCTTCAATGCACCAAACTGAATGCCAACAAAGTCCTTGAAGAGATGCATTTTCCTGCTCCACATCTGAGAATTTCTCTCAGAATGCGCCTCAAGCTCTTTCACTTTTTCCTTTGAATCTTCCAGGCGTCGCTCAAGAGTTTTCACCTGGTTCCTAGAGTCTGCCAACTTTTGCTCCAGCTCTTTCAATCTTTCCTCAAGATCTGATTTAGCACCGTTGGCTTCTCTCTCCATTTGCAGAGAAAGTTGTTCAAACGAGCTTTTGGCCGCTTCTAGTTCCTTTTGCAATGCTGATACTTCACGATCCCTTTCCTCGAGGGCTGCTTTAGCACTCTTAGATTCTGTCTCCATTTGCATGCACTGTACTTCATATGTCCTTTTGGCTAAATCTAGTTCCTTTCTCAACTGGGAAACTTCAAGATTCTTATCCTCAAGGCCTGACTGCGAGCCTTTAGCTTCTTCCATTTGTTCGCAAAGTTGCTCGTATGACTTCATGGCTGCTTCCAACTCCTTTCTCAAAGCTGAGAGTTCACGATCCCTTTCCTCAAGTGCTGCTTTAGCACTCTTAGCATCTGTTTCCATTTGCAAGCAATGCAGTTCCATTTTCTTTCTTGCAATTTCTAGTTCCTGTTTCAACCCTGAGATTGTGAGATCTCTCTCATCCTTCTCCTTTGACAGCCTAGCCACTTCCTCGTCCTCAAGTTTTTCTGCCTCTTCTATCCTTGGTGTTCGAATCTGTAGTAACACAGAAAGATTGCATGATACAAACTCCGGAGAAAATTATACACACGAAGTAACTGACAACTAATTATTAAGGTCAAATTTTGGCATTATCAGCAGACATGATACAGAATTGCTTTTTTGAAACAAAAAGAAAAATGAAGAAGAAAAGGTTAAAAAATAATGTTTAGCCAGGTAAACTCCAAAAATTTTCAAGAAGAATTAAAGCAGCAGGTAAGCAAGCAAAAGGTCTGCTATAATGATGCAAATAATGAGATCACAAACAAATGATTGCAGCAAAAGTTTGAGACTACATCCGCATACCTTTGCTTGTTGAAATTGGTCCCTAGGCGTAGCAATCTGTTACAAAAGGCAAAAAATCAGAAGAAAACCAAGGTATCGACTATGTGTATCGCATACATTGAGCACGTCAAACATCCGCATCTAACATCTAAAAATATCACTTCCGTACCGCTCTCTCTTCACCGGCTCCAGAGGCAAGAGCTTCAAGTACACTGATTCTTGACTGGTACTTCTCCTCACGGGCCTTAAATAAATTGTTTTGCTGCAAACACAGAAAGAAATGATGAAATAGGTATAGAGAGTTGAGGAAAAATTCAGTCATCATACGAAGCAGAAAATTGGTTACAGTTCTTAAGTGATCTGCTTGAGTTGATATCCGCCGTTCGATCTCCTGCACAACTCTTCTCAATAGAGAAGCTACACGCTGTGAAAGAAAGCAATTGGATGAGCATGGTTCTGCAGCTATGAGTGCATGAGCATAAATATATAGGTAAACGTAAGAATGTCCTAACATTCATAGATACAAAACATTCAACATGATTATGTGCCACTTAAGTATGCCTCTTAACTTACGTGAGGTATTTCATCACTCTTCCGTTCTATGCTTTCATCCAGAATTGAATTCACAACACTTAGAAGTGATTGAGTCGGAGCATTCTGCATGAGGTGTTGAATTGGCATCAAGGACTCAAAAAATGCACCGTTAACAAATTTTAACAAAGAAACTGCTTGGGTGATGAAAAGGAGAAGAACTTGCATCCAAACTGTTCGATTTCATCATCTCCGAAAACTTCGCAGGGGAGAGAAGATCAGCATAGCGCCCTTGTTTCTGTTGAAACACCTCATGCAACTTATTTCCTACATTATGCATCAATGCTGCTGATGGCTCTGCACAATGCAACAACACTTGAGCTGAAACAGCTGAAATCCAAGAAAACAGCATCTAACAACTGGTCTGATTAATAGAACAAATATCTGCAACTATGTCATAGAGGAGATGTCCTTCAATTTTCGTTGACATATAACTAATTGGTAAGCATGCAAGTTAACAATCTGACAAACATGTTGCGGACCAGAGTGTTTATATGCAAGAGAGAGCTTAATACCACCATATCTCCCAGAACTACGTAAAGCTTGCTGAAATCTTGAGTCTGGTGAAAGTATAAGCTTTGATTGTACAAATGTTGGAGATTCAAGGCTGTGGACGGGTCTATCTCCATGAGGGCTTGCACATCTAGTATTTATTTTCTTGAGGGGAAGATTATCTCCTGCAGGCACTATTTGTGCTTTAAGTGTCAGAAGACAATCCACAACAGGTCTCATAGATCCCTGCAATTTGAAAAATAATCGAAAGTGTGAGAAAAAACGAGAAGTTTTGGACCATAAATTATCTTATGGAGTGATGGGGAACATAGTCAATTTCGTACCTTCTCCAGGTCTGACCACTCAAACCGGGGAATCCCCATCTCATCCATACCAGCCAGAAACTTATTAACATTTTCTGGACCAGTCACTTTGGAATTATCAGAGACACCTGCCTAAAAGGGAAAACGCACAATTAAATCAAAAAAAAGCAACTGATTCTGTTTGGGAAACATATTTTTTAACTTGACAAGAGATGGTCAAAACCTATAAGCAACCTCATTTGGCGAAATGGGTCTAAGCCTGTGTAAGATTTGCAGTAGCACCGTGCCATCAATGAGTCGGGCTCTCAACTCCTCTGATGAAGCTTTGGTTGGAATATTTACATGAGGAAGAATGCTATTTATCCACTCTATGAGTACTGCTATCTGCTTGGCTGCAGATAGAGAAAAATGACAAAAAAGAGAATGAAAAAGATACAGTTCTGAAGAAAAGAAACGCAAAAATGAACGATAACGATGAGTACTTCATTGCTGACCTTCATGTCCAGGAGTTAGAGTTGGTTCATAAACATCCCCGCTGTTATTGGATGATTTCGCGCAATTGATTTTCGTGCATTGATTCATGATTCTATCTGATACTGAACTCATAAAAGAACCTAGGCAGGAGCATTTAGCTATGATGCCAATTTATGAAAACATTAAAAAATTTGAGATTCCTCAGAGGCGATTCTGAAGACTAATTGAAAAGGCTACTTTATGCAATCAAAGGCTCCGGAAAGTGCCTGCAGAGAGCAGTAATCACCATTAACAGAATATACTTATCAGTTCAAACCCAACCCAGGTGAAGAATCCTCATATAGCTAAAGGATTAAATAACATGATTGTGATTTCAAAATCAAATTACAAAATAGATATATGGAAGACAGAAGGGCAAACATCAAATAAACCAATTACAAATTGAGAATAAATTAATCTGCCAAGGAGCTGCTCAGGGAAGCTAAGAATGTGCAGCAAAAACATCTCAGAATTCCTGCATGTGAGCTAAATCATGCTATTGTGTAGCTAAGCTAAAGAATTCAAAACACTCTTGAAACAAATCGAATTTTCCAATGCAGAGAGTAATCATCACCAAGAATAACCTTACGTGTGATTTGCCATATCCAAGAAGTAAAGAAGACAACTATGTGACAAACCACAAATTGATTCGAGAAATTTGTCATGTGTGACAAATTAATAAGAACCTTGAGGTTCTTGAAATGTAGTGTCTGTTTTGTCCTAATAAATTTGTTACTGTCAAAATTACCTTCAACTACAACTTCTATCAATCCCATTTGGTTGGGTTAACAAGAGACCATCAATGGTTGGACACTAAAACAGGCAGGATCTTAATCTCTCATTGCTTTACGATGGGACTGAATATTACAAACTTCACACTTATAGGAACAATAAAATTGTCCAGAACAAGAAAGAGCCAACCTGAAGGAACATGGAGAAAACAACAAAGAAGCTAAGAAGAAGAGGTTTCCTTTTGAGGTCAAAGAATTATTGCCTTTTTTCTTCTTTTTTTTCTGGTACATGGAAGTGAAAGCGCTATAGAGTGTGTGTACGGATTACCATGTTCTTTTCTATCTTCCGTTTTTTTTTTTGGATTAATTTTGTTTGGTATTCCGTATATCGTTGGTCATCTAATGAAAATTGGAAAGTGAGGAGACCCTGCGGGAAAGTAGGAGTGTAACTGGTAATGAAGTGGGTGTGCGCCACGTGTGCAAAACCCCACGGTCTGTCTTCTTCTGTGCTACCTTCGGTGGGTAGTGAAATGTGGAGACCAGGAAGACCAGTTTCCATGTCATTGCGAGTCAAAGGAAAGCATGTTGTCTTCTTTCTAACCATTCCAGCCGCTTAACAAAAAACGTACATTTGGGAATGTGAAGAAATTACTAATAATGGTTCATAAGAAATTAGGAATCTTTTCAGAACAAAAAAAAAAAGAAATTAGGAGAGGATTGTCGGTGCATCTAACTTTATGGCACGTAATCAAAATATTGTTCTTTTTTTTTTTTGTTGCCCAAGATCCGACCTGAGTAGCATGCTTAATTATAATGGTTGAGTGTTTCAATAGAAATTTTCTATGTAAGAGTTAAACCCGAGACCTGCTAAACAAAATTAAGTTGCTCATCACTGAGACCACGTTGCTTTAATATTTGATTGAACGCAAACAAGTTCAACGATGTGGAAAGTAGTAAAAATTAGTGGAGACCGTCGTGTATTTTGCCGGTGAAAGAGTGAGCCCAATGACGCGCGGTTTTTCTGACGAATTAAGCCGACATGGGCTTTTCTTCAATCACCCCACACAGTGGCATTGTTTAGTCTAAAACTGGACTTTCTAATTTGGGCTTATGATGGAACTGCAACTAATTCGGGCGTCTGTCAGACGAAATTTATTCCTTAACAACCCATTTGGTATCATGGAATTGAATGTCCAAGAACTGAAATCAATTACTTAGTTTGGTGTAATTTTACTTAATTTAAAATAAGAATTAAATTTTATTTTTTATTTTTGGATCAATATTTTAGTAATATTTCAAATCCAAGCAAAACTTATCAGATTTGTAATTCAATTCCGTTGAAAAAGTATTGGTATGTCTAAATGACAAAAAATGACCATATATTTTTATTTTAATTTTTTTAACAAAAAGACAACTTAAGTAATTTTAGCAATTCAATTGATAAATTTGATTTATACCAAACATTGGAATTGAATTCAATTCCTCATTATTAAAAAATATACCAAACATAGAAGTTGATTTTATAATAAATTCAAATTCTAAATTTTTAATGATTTGAATTCAATTCCAATTCCAAATTGATACCACACGGACTGTAAATGATTTATAGATAGATTTATAGGAAACTAAATAAGAGACAATATTAGTCCATCCCTTTGCCTTGAGAACAGTAGAAACAATTACCTTTTTAATAAACAAGCCAAATCATAGTGAAAAAAAAAATTGATTTAGGGTGGATCAAGTGTATGATGAGAGTGAACAAGATTAGATAGATAAATCAATAAAAAAAAGGCGGGAAATAGATAGTCATTCTCATTGAGAAAACAAGATTAGGATATGGTTTGAAGTACAAGAGATACGGTCGCATTCGTTATAATACAAATCCGTGTATTACTAAAACATTTTCATTGCTTTTTTCTCTCTTCTGTTTTGTTTGGTTGAAACTTGAAACCAAGCATAGCATAGCACTTTTACACGGCATCAAAGTAGTCCTACACACACTGCAAGGGATGAAAGTCAATCGATGAATAGAAGATGGTGACTCCATTTCCACGTTTGTTGGATAAGAACTACAGTCATTTTCATTTGATTTGATCAATTGTACCCACCTACCTAACTACCCAGACCCAGTACACCTAGCATCCGCAAGTTGCAAAAACCAGAGGCCGAGCCCACAGACATCCTCGTAACCTACTGTCTTAAAAAAAGAAAAGAGAATCCAATTCCAGGGTACGGATTCCACAAAACCGGGAGTGGAGAGTCAAGGGCGGCGAACTTCTTATAAAGACCCGAACACATCCCTCCCGATACGATAAGTTTTGGTAAAGTGTGGGACCCACTAGGCATATGTTATGGGGTCCACGCATCTCATGTCTTAGGCGTATGGGTTTTTTTTTTTTTAATCTGTGCGAGGTCCAATTAGACCTGGCAAAATAGGTTTCGACACGACAACACGATACGAACCCGATACGAAATTAGCATGTATAGATCAGAGATTTTTAACCCGTTTAATTAAATGGATTGACCCGACACGACACGAAAATTAGCAGGTCAGGTCGCGGGTTGACCCTCCAACCCGATGGGTACCTATTTATGACCCGATTATATTTAGGGTCTATATATTTTATTGATTTAATACATGATTTATTTACTATTTAAGGCCAAAATTATTAAAATTATCCAAAACTATTATTATATATGATTTAAAATAATATTATATTATGATTCTATAATTTATAATTATATTTAATATATAAAAATTTAATTATATACCTATTTGCTTCGAAAACGTGCAAAATAGACAAACTCTAAATAAATTTGTAGACTTCTTATAGTTAACAAGTAACCCGCGGGTCAACCCGAACCCGACACGATTATAAATGGGTTGACACGACGCGACACGATTATTAAACAGGTCAGGTACGGGTTGAGAAATTGAAACCTGTTTACCTGTTCAACCCGACACGAACCCGACCCGTCAACACGAATTGCCAAAGTCTCGTTCCAACGAGTATGGTCGCCATGATGTGGCGGGTCGTCTGCTGGATAAAGATCTCAACCATTTTTTTTCTATTTTTGGATGTTTTGGAACTTTGAACCTAGTAAAGTAGTACTACTACTATACTAAAGTACTACTACTACTTGCCACTTGCAGAGCAAACCTTTTCTTCTAAGTTCTACCCCTCCGCTTCCTTAAAATCATCACAAGTCGCAGATTGCATTTGCAGGGTATGTGCAAAAAACCATTTCGGAACTTCAATATTATATATTTATAGAGAATAATAAGTTAATAACAACGGATCATTTATTCATGTTTTCATGCGAAATCTAGATAGTTGTAGAATTTTAAACTTTTTTTTTGATCGAATACAATTTGAAGTTCTTTATTATCATCTGCAAAGTGTTTTGGCTGATAAAGAAAACTTAAGCATAAAATTTTGGTAAATTAGTGTGTTTTTTTTTATATCAAACACTAAATCTTACTTGATATACAATTTATTAATTTAAAAGGCAACTATCAAAGACAAAATCTAAATACCACTACTCACTAGATCGATCAGTATATCTATATATAAAAACTTCCATCCTCCAGTTCTTTTACAGAGTCTTATCCTTGGGAGTTGGGCATGTATTTGTAACAACTTGAACAAGAGAAAATCATGAGACTATGTACGAAAGTTTCATTATTTCCTTACAAATGATTATTTTTCAAATCCATAATCTGTAAGGGATTTTTTAAATCACAGCAACAAAAAATCTGGCTTTGAAAAGGACTATGGTTAAACATTAAAATCCTTTCTTAAACACTAGCAGAATATGAGATATTGTAGATAAATTTGAGACTATAATTAACAAAAAAAATAATTTACTGATTATGAAGGCACGCCCATGTTGCCCTTTTGTTATTTTCCTCTAAAATATGAAAGGAATCATTGGCATCACATGCTAGATAGTAGATATATATACCAAATTTGTTGCCCCGAAGAATAGTTATAACATAGGTATTTCCATTTACCCGTAATATTTCAGCTATTTCTACATTCCATCTACGGCCTCCCACTATTAATTTTGTGGGTGATGCGTTCTGGATTAGGTTCACCATCCATAAACTACAAGACTATGCTGTCAGAAATATGACATAATTCCAAAGAAAATTTTGCAAAAAAATCAACCTTTGAAAAGAATATACCCAAGAAATGTGACATAAAAGCGCATATATGGTATAAATATCTAAAAACATGAGTCTAGAACAAAGTGAAACCAGGTTCCGAGGTTTTCCTGTTTTCCTAATTTCTAAATTAAGAATCGCCTGTTTTCTTGGAAAACCACTGCGCCCACAATCAAACCACACGCCCCCACTCCCCTTACTTCACATAAATACATCCCCCCCCTCTTCATTTTCTTCCATGATCATTCACACCACACGCCAACCACACACCCTCCATAACTCCCAATACTTTTTAGCAAACAAAACAACAACACCATGAGGTTGAGCTGCAATGGCTGCCGTGTACTGCGCAAGGGCTGCGGTGAAAACTGCACCATAAGACCTTGCCTCCAGTGGATCACTAGCTCCGATTCCCAGGCTCATGCCACCCTCTTCCTTGCCAAATTCTATGGCCGCGCTGGCCTCGTCAATCTCATCAATGCCGGCCCTGAACATCTCCGTCCAGGTAATATATTGGGTTGATTATGATTTTATATATTCCTAGGGCAATATAATTGAACCCTTGTTTTGTTTTTTTCAGCTGTGTTTAGATCATTGCTCTACGAGGCCTGTGGGCGGATTGTGAACCCGGTTCACGGGTCGGTCGGGTTGCTAGGGAACGGGAACTGGCAGCTCTGCCATGAAGCCGTGGAAGCTGTCCTAAGAGGCGAGCCGATCAAGCAAGTCTCTTACTCTTCTCCTTCTTCCACCTCGTTGGAGTCTGCTCTTCAAGCCGCCGATATCCGCCACGTGGCCAGGGATGATAACAACTCGGTTGATTCTACCCGCAGCCGGCTGTGCAAGGTCGTCAAGTCTAAGGGCCAGTTCAAGCGCTCGGCCCCGAAGCCCAAGCAACGCACCGTGGAATTGATGGCCGAGTTGGGTGGTTTGGCGGCGACTCGTGACTCGGTGGTGAGTTGCGTGCCGAGTTCGGGGAGTGATGGTAGCTCGGACGGGGATTGCGTGTCGGTTGAGACGGTGGAGGTTTCACTGGCTAAGCTTGATGAGCCTGCCGATGGAGGGGAGATCAATCTGGAGCTTACCTTGGGCTTGTAAGTGAAAGGGACATGGGGATTTGGGGAGGAGATTCTGCAAGAAGATCAAAATTTTTCATTTCTAAAGGGTGCATATTCCCCACCTAGGTTGGATGTTTGAAGGACTATAGGGAAACTTAACTTTGATCGTATACTTAGGTTTTTGGCTTTTGTGTTTGGAACTAGAGATAGACATATACTGAATAGTGCGAGAGAGCTGATGTTTGTATTATATGCCCGTGAAGTGTAAATTTTGCATAGAGGCTGTAGCGAAGATCGGCTGCAATTTCTCTTTCGATGAAAAATATAGTGAACAACAAACATGGCATTTGCCGTTTACTGATAAAGTGATAGTTCAATTGTGATCTTTTCCTATCTACCAAAAAAAAGTTCAATTGTGCAAGCATCGGTTGATTTAAATGAAGAACCTCTTAGTAAACTACATGACTTCTCTTGTCGAAATTTATTGAGATGACTTCTAGACCATCTCAGTAATTTTGTGTGCTATTATTTCTTTTAGAAGAATAGGTATCTGTAATCATTTTACACTTTGCGTTTAATTCCTGTTGAACCAAAAATAGTTTTGTTTGAGCTTCTAAAAAAAAAAATAAAATTGTTTGAGCCCGTCTCGTAAAAGTTACCTGGAATCTAAATTTTATTCTCCTTGAAATCTTATCACTAGACTATTACTACCTTTTGCGTGTAGTATTGTCCATATAAAGGGTTAGGAAATCAGGAATCTCAACTTCTACGGGCTCGTGTTCGCTTAAATTTTGGGCCTTTATCCATCAACTATGGAAAACTAAGCGTGGTAGGCATTTATAGAATCTAGCAATGTTATTGTGGGGTGAGTCTAAATAGTAAGTGATTTGGTTTTGTTTAGGTAAGTTTTACTTTATATATGTAAAATATTTCCGTTAAGAGACTTAGTCATTATAAGATAAAAGCTCTATAATAGTCAGGTGTGCGTCAAAGTCGAGGCAAAACTCCTGAAAGCCATTGATTTCATTGCATTACATTTTTTTTGGTGTAAGCTAAGTTACATTTTTTTTGGTGTAAGCTAAGTTACATTTTTTTTGGGTGTAAGGTAAGTTAGGTTTATCTTGGGCAAAAATGAAAACATATCAGACCAAAATGCTGGAGATGCAGGGGATCGAACCCTGTGCCTCTCGCATGCAAAGCGAGCGCTCTACCATTTGAGCTACATCCCCGGGTTGAACTTTGCAACTCCACGCCAGTTTCAGTAGAAAAGTAGTTGGCTTGCAATATTCATACGCTAAATCCCCAAATAAAACTCAAAAGCCCAATTCGAATCCCATCCTGCTAAAGACACAAAAGTCCACGATAGTGAAAGCCCCCAATACGAGACACAGGAAGGAAACCCAGAAAGCCCAATACCGAGTTTCCAGCCGAGTCCACCCGCCCAGAGAACACAACACAGCACTATCATTTCTTCCAGGTCCCCAACTACCAGAGAGACAAAGAGACCGTAAGCTGTAGCTCTGTAGCCAAACACTCAAGAGAGAGGAAGAGGGAGAGGGAGAGAGATGGGGAGGAAGAACGGGAGAGTAGAGTTCGATGAGACGCCGCCGGATTTCGACCCGGAGAACAGGTACAAGGACCCGGTGGCGGCGTTGGAGATGAGGGAGCACATAGTGAGGGAGAAGTGGATCGACATAGAGAAGGCCAAGATCCTTAGGGAGAGGCTCAAGTGGTGCTACCGCGTCGAAGGCGTCAACCACCTCCAGAAGTGCCGCCACCTCGTCCAGCAGTACCTCGACTCCACCCGCGGCATCGGCTGGTACAAGGACCAACGGCCCCCCTCCCTCCACGGTAATATTTCTTCATTTCCCGATGAAACCCCTCCTCCCCGCCCTTCCTCTATCTCTCTCTCGATTGATTTTTCGTGTTCTCTTCCTTTTTGGTGCATTAGGTCCCAAAGTGGAGGCCGTAGAGGCGGAGTGATTAACGGTTCCCTTTGATCGGTTACGGTTAAGGTAATTTGGATTCTTGCTTTGTTATTTTCTTTCGATTCTATTAATTTTTTATGCTTTGATTAATGCTTCTTGTGTGTTGTGGTTTTGATCGGAGTTTCATATATTTTGAAAAATGTAATGTGAGGATTTTTTTTTTTTTTTTAAAAATTTTCCGTGGTCCGTTTTGAGATTGGATGATGTTGTGTTATCTATTGGCTAGAATTGGCTTTTTGTTCCGTGCATCCTTAAACTGGATTATGTTAGTGATTTCTAAAAGGTTATTGATGACGATGAAGAGGATAATACAATATATAGTGAGTCCTTGGCCAGACAAGTCCACAATAAAAGGATGGATTCCTTGTTTTTTTCAACAAATTAGCTTTTTAAGTATTTGTTACTCCAGTATCCTCTTCACATTCTTGCACTCCTTGGTTGCTAGCTACTTAAAATCACATACCCCAGTGAGCAATGGACCCTCTTTCCATTTTAGATTCTTTCAACTTTTGTACCATGTTTTTGTGTTAGGAATGTACGAGTTGCTTCCTATTGTAGTAAATGGTCAAGACATACAGCCTGATCTAAAATGCCTCTCCAGATTTAAACTTTTTGATCTGTACGTTTGGCCTATACTCTGTATTTGCCTGTGTGCTTTGAATTTACTCTAAGGAGGAAGCAACTTTGTGGCCTTTAATTTCTGGGAGCGGACGTATAGGGATCCTTCTTAAAGTATGAATGATGGCTAGCCCTTGCCAATTGTATTTAATACGTCTTGAGGATCCTAAAATGTTTAGATGATTTGATCCTAACGAGTCTGTAACTTGCTTCAGCTTGATCATCTATTGTTGATATTGAGATAAATTGCCTAAGGGTAAACTGAGAGTGAGGGTTCCATAATATTTTGTGAGAGACATGGAGAAATTGTTCTAGATGTAGCAGTGCAGGGTAGCCGCAAAGAAGGTATCCAATGATATGAATGAAAGTAAATGATGAAAACTGCCTCAATTCTGTGGTCTTAGGCTTTGAAATGGCTTTTTATATTCCTAGTAGTACATGTAGATTTGCCTCTTGATTGGTTAAGGTCTTCTTGATGATTTGATGTGAACTCTGCAAGAATTCCTCTTACTTGGGAACTAGATGGAAAAGTGGTGCACGAATTAAAAATGTAAGATCCCAAAACAATATTTTAGTGGGGGGCTGTCCAATATTTTCTTCTTTACTCTGATTTCCGTAATGGTAATTCCACCGGATTCGTTTGAGGGTCCCTTACTCCCTCCTGCGTTTTGGCCTTTACCATGACAAGCCATTGTCTTATTCCTTCTACGTGTTCTGCAGTTGCTTTCTTCTCCCTAGCCTTTTTTGATATTATATGCTTTTGAGGTTGACACCTCACCTGGAATATGAAATTGCTTTAAACATGATTGTCCTTAATCATATAGTAGTTCCGATTAATCTACATGCATAATGACCGACCTGGATTTCAAATATCTTTGCTTGAAGTTTGACATAGAGATATTCGTATGGTATATGCTGATGTATGAGAGAAGAGTAACAGGAGCAAATGACCTTTTTCGTGCAGGTGGCTGATGATGGTGAAACAAATTAAGGAAGCCGGGCCATGCTGTTAACTTAGCTTACTGTATTGTTGTTGTTTGAGTTTTGCTTTATTTTGGACACCCTATCATCAACAGTGTATTCTTCTGTTTCATGGTATGTGCAGAGGCCAGATGTTGCTGGCTCTACCTTTCATATTTATCCATTCTGGCTGTTAGCTCAAAAAATATCTTCAGTGATTTCAAGAGGAAACTGTGAATGAAAGTAACTTCCGTAATGAAATAAGTTTCCTACGATTTGTTTAATTTCTGCTTATAGATACCGGTTCTCTCTATTGTCAATTTGTCGTAGATAGTTGATTTGATGGACGAGAAAGACATGTTGGATTTTTTCTATCATTGAGGTTTAATTAGAACCTCGAAGAGCCTCCTAAGATCCAAGCTTTCACATCCTATCTTCTTTATCAAAATGTTAGTTTATTCCGTTACAGACCTCACTGGATATGAATCCATGGTAGAAGGATGTGATGCGTATTTTGTCCTTCTCTTGCTTAAATTGTAACCTTAATAGGAAATCATGCGTGAGATCTTGTGTGCACGTGCAATTGTGTCCTTTGCAACTTGCATGGCTGATGGTTCATCATCAATTCTTTTGGTTTATTTAATAGTGATCGTCCACCGGTGTTGGGAGTGTGGTGATCGTATGCGACATGGGAAAAAATAGAAGTGAAAGTTATGAATACTTTTTTAAATAAATTTGGTGAAAAAGTGTTATGGCTACTTGCCTACTTCAAAACCATACAGATCAGTAATTGCATCTTTTATATAAAGCGAAAGTAATTATATTTGGATTTCCTTTGAATTGATGCATGCGCGAAAGCTGCTTTGGCGGATTCGTTCGTAGAACGCTCAGTATCGTCACTTGGCTCGGGGACCTTAATTCGAATTACGATTGCAGTTGCAGCTTACAAAGCGACAACAATAGGGATTTCTCTTGGGGTTTTATTTCTTTTCTAGATTATAATCTTTTAGCTCTCTCTGTTTGAAACCTAAGATAACACAACTTAATTACTCCAGTGATAGGTTATTTGGAACCATGATACCTCTTACTGCAGTCTCCAGTAGTAGTCTCTAACTTGATTCTCTTCCTAATTCAGATCATCTTGGAGAAAACCCAAGGATATCTTCCCATTAGAGATGCCAACCGATGACATGTACATTTTTTTGGCTCGAAATATCTCATGGCTTCATAATAAGAACCTCTCTGATATCACAATTTTCCCATGATTAATCTTAGCCAAGGAAAAGGGACACGAGAAGGACGACTCTTCCTCCAACGGGCCTTAGTCAAAACACAGTAAAAGGGAGAACGAAAATTTTTACAAAATCACAACTATATATATCCCTTTCGGGCCACAAAATGCCTCGTGAAAGTATGTGTGATTGTGTGTTGCTGCAACAACTTGAAAACCTTGAGACCTGAAAGCCCCAGTGATGGTGAACACTTGTCTTCACATCTTAAAACTCTTGGGAGGGAAGCATCCCGGGGATGCTGAAGAAATAATATATATGTCCAGGTGCAAAACCCAACAAAGTCCCTTCCACAAAAATCCCTGCAAAACATGAAGAACAGATGCGAGTTATCCAAGCAAGACAAAGAAGACAAAAGGACACATACATAAGGAAAGGATATAATTAGCAATTAAAGATTATAAACTGAGTCTAGTTTTGTTTATTCAAAACAAAGAAAAGGAATGGATGAATTAAAGGACAAAAAATGTGGTGTTATGATCGAGCAATCATATTTTGGTAAAACCAGGAGCTCCCTTCAGTCCAATGAGCGGGCAAAGCAAGCGGAAGGAGTTGCTCCCACACCATGCACCAGGCCAAACTTAACATCTTTCACTAATAAGCAACTCTGATCAGCTGCCTACCCCATCTTCACCAAAATATTAAGCATTGCCTAAATGCATGAGATGGCAGCTCTAGCCGCTTCTCAACCCTCTATATTGGACTGAAAGGAGCTTCTAAGATCCAACAAACTACATATTTTTTTCTGTCTTCCTCTCTTCCTCTCTAGCTACGATTTTGGCTCTCTACGTACTCTTAGCAAGTTCCCTAGCTAGCTTACTATGTCTAGTATATATATCGAGACGCGGCTTGGCAAACCATACTTAGTCAAAGGTTCCCCCGGATGAGGACATGCTTCACGAGAGTCCTTTTGTTGCTTTAGGGAAAAAAGTTGCCACATGAGAGTACAAACATTAAAACCATGATAGATTTCATTCGAGCTAGCTTTACATCACGCTGATGCAATGCATGAATATCTTGGCCACTTGGCTCTTAATTTGTTGTATTATCATACTTTTGTTTCTTCTTTGTTGTTCATGTGTGAATATTAGTGTTTTCTTTTTTCTTAAAACCAAATGAGAATCATTCAATGATCAGAATATGAAGACTAATTTGGTTTATTTCTTTTTTGAATATCAACTTTTCTAGAGAAACCTTTACGATATAATATTACAACTAGCTCGGCCTGAGAAATTCAATGAAAGGTAAAAGAGGAAGGAAATCTTAACACATTTTATGGTGGAGTGGAGCAAAGCTAAAAAGAGTATAGTAGCTTGGATCGATTCATTGAAGTCTTGCAGTGATTGATCGATTTGGAGGGTTACGTGGAAAGAAGCTAGTCCTTTTATGATGAGTAGGTTATTTGATAAGAACTGAGGAAAAATGGGAACCTCCAATGGGAGAACAAGGCTGAAGTCATCATCACCCTCCTTTAGAACAGAGAATCGAATCCAAGCATCGAAACGCAGGACAAATGCTAAATCAAAACTGCCCTACTAGAGAATTCCTCGTAACTCACCAAAACTCAGATATATATCATGACCTCATGTACCATACACTGGTCTCTTTGCCATACTCTGCCATGAATCTGTCCATTGCAGCATAAGAAGCAATAAATTTTCTGTCCTTTTGAACCCAAAAAGATAAATAAATTTTCTGTCCATAAACTGATATCGTCTCATTAAAGAGTTCCAAAGATCGTTTGTGCAGTACTGCATATCAAGAGGCATGTGGGTTTGAATGTCCTATATCATGACCCTTCAACCTTCCATATCTCTAAGAGAAAGATATTGGGGTTTTGTTGGTGCAGAAAAGCTTTTGGTGGTTAGTGCCTTATGGAATAAATTTTTTGATGAATCCAAACGAAGTAATGCCTGTATATGACTGACTTTACGAAGAGAAAGGAAAGTGGAAATGCTGGACAAGACATTTGTTTTTAAGTGGATTTGTTGGAATAATATGGTACTGGCTGGATACTGTACGGCTGAATCTCGTTGATGGATTCTACGAACCTGAACAAGAAAATATGGTAAAAGCTAGAGGATAAATTTAACATCCATAAAGTTAAGAGCTACTGCTAATTCTGAACTTTGATTTGCTGTTTCATTCAGGATTTCTGGTTTGTTCAAGAGATGAATAGGTCAAAGAAAGAACCCCTTCCCCCCAAGTGGCTAATGGTAATTGGTATCTGACATGTATATGTTTGGAAACTAACACCAAGCCAAGAGCTAGAGGAGCATTAATTTGACCAAGCAAACCATAAATGGAAATGAATGTGTATTACAAAAAACAATGAAGATATAGAATATGCACTTGATGATTGGCTACTTTTTGTTTGAAGGGTTATAATTAGAGGTGGGGAAACCGTTTTCACCGTTGTTTAACGTGGTGTTATGATTTTTGCTGTGATTCTATCTCCTTAAGAATTTTCACATTGCCATAATGGCTTGAACTTCATTTTTGGCTGTTCTTGTTTTCCAGCTCTTCCACAAAAAAAAAAAATTGTTAAGTACGAAGGGCCCTTTAATATATAAAAGAAAGAAGAAATGCAATGCAGCATATCTCTGATCAATGTGTTATGGCCATATGCACTTGACACTGAAAGAGTTGAAATTGACTAGTCATCATGAGGGGACTTTTTCGAGAACAGCCTCTTGGGTTCGTCTTAGGGCCTGTTGCTTTTTAAACCGATTGTTTTGGGCCCATATGGTTCGATTTGGAATATGACATCCACAAACAGCTCCTTTGCTGGAGAGGGGAGATTTTTTGCTCGTATTCTCTCACACTTTCATATATTTCTTTCATATGAAGTGTCCATTCTATAACACCATCAATGGCCCCATATATATGTGTTGTTTATGATCAGCATTTTCTTCTTTTTGGTCGAAATGATCAACACTTTCTTGCCGGCGCTGGATGGGCAACCCCAAAAAAAAGAACCTACGTTATTTCTACCTACAAATGGCTGCTCAATTAGAGTTTAAAAACTGTTTTTAAGATAGTTTAGGAAGAACTAAGTTAGATTTTCTTCCAAAGAAAAGGACAAGGTGTATGGTTGACACTGACAGGCATAAGGGGTCCAGCAGCAAAAACAAATGTACATTTGTTTTTCTTTGGGAGAACAACAATGTAGTAGACCCAGTAATGCATATAATTGCCTATTAGGTCACTACACGGTGAGTATTCGTGTTATGAATTATATGAGGTCTGTCATGAAAGGTCAACTTCCATTGAAAAGCAAACAGTGCACAATGTCATTGACCCAATTGTCATTGCGCTCCTAATCATTTAGCAAGGGCATGCAAAACATTAATTGAGACGGTGATTTTTTTTGTTTGTGCATATTTTTGCACTGGATGTGTATTAATTAACCTATGAACTAAAAACTTTTTCACCAGTTACTAGTCAATTTTGATTCAGCAAAACTCCCAATAACAAACATTAGATCACCCTTAAGCATCCTATCCCGACAGCCCCTTGTTATACGCGTACAGTTCTTTAAAAATGCTATCAATTGTGATTGGTAATTAATGGTCTCTACAATTAAGTAGCCATATCCATAATTTAGTTAATCCCTCGCTATCTATATAATATGTGAAATTAAGGGCATCACGGCATAAAAAGAATCTAGTGTATCTCTTCATATGCCTTTGATTTGAAGACTTAATTTGTGGAGCAACTCGTGTGCATCTTTGCATGTCAATATTCAGGGAAAACATTTGCACATATTTCAGAATATATAAGGGCTATGCGTAAGGATCCAACTAGAGAACCCCTCATATCTACGTGCAACAAGAATATATAAATATGCACAGATTTTATTAACAAGAAACCTGGAAAATATTGTAACAACATATATAATATATCCAGTACAAACACCAGACTTTCTAGTAGGAAGAAACCAAGCGCAAAACTGCAGCAACACTAAAAACAAGCGTAGGCCACCAACAACAACCAAGAAAATTAACTCCTAAAATCCCCCAAAAGAGGCTGTATAGGAGAAATAAAAAGAAGTTGATTGCGGCAAACCAACAACGCGAAGACAGCAACTGCATATGCTTGGAAAACCCACCAGAAACAATATTGCAGGTACTGGAATGATGAAAAGCTTACAAAAGAACAAAACTAAAAGCCCGTACATCCAAATGAGAACTTCACTAATAATTAACATGTTAATAATATTTCCATATCTCTCTGACATGAGAATGCCCGCTGTCAGAAAGAGAGAGAGAGCTTGTTGTTAACTTATAAGCTGCCTATGTAAGTTTTGGTTGCATTTTATTAACAAAGTTGCCCAGAAATAGCCCCGCAACTCGTTTCAGGATTTGCCAACAAGCTAGATTGGCAGTGAACTGTATATGTGTGTCATTGGTGGAGGTAATTAGGGAATGCAGTTGCTCCGGCCATGAAGGATGTCCTTTTGACGAACCTGCCTTTCATTCTAGGCCTTTTTTCTGCATTCCGTTTCCTCACTTCATACCTTATCTTCTTCGAGAACAGTCTTGTTCTTCTCTTCTCTTTGTACCTCATTACTCTTGCCTCTCTTCCTCCATCGCCTCCTCCTGTGCGGCCGAGTAAGCTTCCATATGGGTGGTGGACTCCTTTAGGGCACGCACCCTTTATAAGATATAACAGGGAAAAAAAATCAATGATCAACCGAAACAACAAATTGATTCGTAGAATTATATATATGTAAGTTATCATGTACTAAATTTTCATATTACATAACAATCCCAAACATAAATGGGATGATTCTGCCCTTTCTGGGGAGTGCTTTAGCACAGATATACATTATCATGTGAATTTCTATAGTATTTAATTTGTCATTTAAAAAAGATTTGATTATTAATATTTACGGCTGCAATACAAAGTGTAACAACCTGAAATGCATGGCTAGAAGAGCAAGAGAAGTATACCATGCAATCAGGCCAGCAATCATCAGTGTTGATCTGTGGTCTACTTCCTGTCGTCCATGGACAGCCTTGGCTAGCCCAAGCAGTGATGACTGCCTCATAATCTAGCCTCAATGACACACTCCTCTTCAAGTCTTTCTTGCATTCACTATTCACCATCTGGGTCTCATCAGTCATTGGCAGAACTTTCTCCTCGATCTCTTCATCTACACCAGCTGGATATTCATCGTCGAAATTCCAATCCACCAGTGAATGGTCTCTTGTCATGTCAAAGGCCGCTTGATGATGATCGAAATGGAAACCCGGGATTGTTTCCACCTCTTGCTCGTCCTTGACCTTCACTACTTTGTCGTCTCCAAAACAAAAGCTTCCATTCTCTTCCTGTTCTTTAGATTCCAAGAACCCCAAATCCTTAACATCTGCAGGGTCCTCATCAAGTCCACTCCCTAGTAAGTTCTCAACATCAGCAGCAAACTCTGCAAGATCCACATCTGATGGCAAAAGGCTAGGCAGATCATCCAACTCGCATGTAGCTTCCTGTCCACAAGCATCCACAGCCATGTCTCCCTCTTCACTTAAGCTTATCATATCACCTAACTCTGCTGCAAATGGATCAAACTCAGGTACCCTGTAATGAAACTGATCTTCACCCTCATCAGGTAACATGTTCCCCTCTTCTTCGCTACCCATCTCAGGAACAAGAAGAAGAGGGTTCGGGAGTTTCTCTTCCTCATCTTTAAGTTGTTGCACCAATAAGGACTTGCTGCTACTGTTGTTGTTCCTTGGTGTTCTTGCCTTCCTGGTGAATCCTTGGTGCCATGCTGGTACAGAACTGTCCTCCTCCTTCTTTATTGGAACGGTAGCAGTACTGGACTTAGCTGATGCAGTGTGGAGACGAACCCTCTCGTGCCTGCTCGCTAACTGGTTCGCGGAATGGACTGAAGCATCACAGGCTTGACAAAGAAAAGCATCATCTGCTGCACAAAACCAACGAGCCCTCTTGCGTAAGCAGCTATCGCAGGCTCTTGCAGTCTTGCCTCCCATGGCGTTTGCTGCTCTTCTTTCTGTGATCATAGCAAGAAAGAAGAGTTTTTTCTTTCTTTTTCTTTTTTGGTTTGTGAGTAAGGAAAGGAGTAGTACGTTCAAGTGTTTTGGCTATTCGCGCTAGAAGAAAGAGCTCAACAGGAGGGAACACAAGGGGATGCGAAGAAGCGACTGTTGGGAGCAGTATTGGGGTGTGTCATTTTTGTACTATATTTTGCTTATGGCCAATTGTTGAAGTATTATTGGGTAGGAAGAGCAAGTCGTTGTAGTATGACCCACGGTGGTGCTTTTAGTCTCTGCAATTGGGTTTGGCTGTTATAGCCCATGCACTTTTGGTAGTTTCCTACAGTGTTTTCTGTTAGTTTCTCTTAGGGGACCCATGAAGTGGTCTGATCCCAGTGTTGATTGGTTACAATTTCTAACTCCATCTAGAACTGTGAATTCTTATTGGTTACTTGTTCAATGAAGGATTCCTAAGGGTCCCTCATATGGATTAACCCCATGTCCTTGTCATTGTATTTCAATTATTCCTGTTACAAGCTCTGTACAAACTTTAAAGCCCTTGTGCTGCGGTCCCCGACCACCCCTCTGGGTTGCTTTCAATACTCCTGTGGTTGTATTCAAGTTCCTCCCTCAATTCCTCTCAATCTCCTCTGGTCGATAAATGGCAGTTGTTTTAGGTAAGAATTAGGCCTAGTTCAGTAGTGTACATATGTTTTTTTACCTTAGAAAGGTCTCAAATTCATCTCCGCCTTGAGTTCAAGGGGTCCCAAAGTAGGACTTAATATGAACCTCAAAGTTGGATTCCCCAGATGAATCTAAGCCATTAGTATAAACTTCTAATAGGGTGAAAGAATTCACACCTCAAAATTGAGTTACTGAGATAATTCTTTTTACCCTTCATTTGCTATATTGAGATGGTGATGAGTTAGAGTTGATTGATAGAAAGAGCTCTTACAAATTGTTGCAGGACGTGGTTGGTATGTGTTACATCGATCTTCTATGCTGCTGGTTGTTAGATACATCCAAAGGGAAAATTTGACCTTTAGTGGCATAGAGGCCATATATTGGTTCATTCTCTTAATACATTGTAATATCATCTAATCTTGGCTAGAAGATATTGAGTCATTCCATTTAATCAAGTATCTTATCCCTTCACCGGAACTTCTATAACAAAAAAGTAATATTTTGGCATGAGCGCAGCCAATTCTGAAGCAAATTTCATCAAATGCTCTGTTATTAACTTTGACAGGGTATACAGCATTTTGTGGGTATGCACGAGCACGACAACATCTGGGCTAGATTTTGAGCATTTCTATAATACAAAAAACGTTTCAACATTTGCAATCATATAAGAGCACCATTTTGATCTTTTTCTCCTCTGACACCTCTCAAAATCAAGGTGGCAACTCAAATACTAGTACCTAGAGAGTTAGAGACGGGACATTTCTATAAAGAACATGTGACTTGTCTCTTCCCATAGTGATCAATCAATTAAATCAACAATGTGTATTGTACCTAAAAAATGGTGGAGCTAGCTAAGATCAAAACAAGATGACAAAGGCGGCTCCAACAAGCAATGAATTGTACCATAAAGCCCGGTTAAGCAATTCCTTCTTGTCACTAGGAATATTGGATTTCTGGGAATAAGGGTCATCCCTTCCCATGGTGGGACTAGGAGCCGGTGCTGGCGATGATTGTGGAGGTAAACCAATACATGGGACATGGGGATTGTCATATGGAGAAACCATAGGGGGGATTGCATTAAAATTTTGATTACCTGCATAAATGGAATGTAATTGTGATTAAAGATCTGCATAGAAGCATATGAAGCTTCATGCAAGTCTTGCCAGTAGTATAAAGTACATACCTGGGCACTGAACTTGAGAAGAATTTTGTAGACTGCAACAGAAAGAAGATAGAATATGTCATGGCAAAATAATTTTCCGTTTCTATAATTCGTGAATAAGAAGACCCTTGTCAGGAAAAAAAATCCTGAACTGAATTAAAGTTGGCTTCAATGTTTGTATAAAATTACTAATTGGTGCATTTCATCAGAAGTTCTTGTTTCAAAAAAATTACCTTCTGAAAATTTTGCCCCCCAAATGCCCGCGATACACGCAAGTGGTTACATTGCAGCCAGTGTTTGTGCGGTTAACGTAGGAGTCCCCAATAAAAAGGTCAGAATCTTTGCATTGTAAATTAGTGCAAGAAGCCACTATCCCAGAAGGTGAACACTGCAATCTAATAAACAAACAGGTATTAGGTAGTATCAGATGGATACAACAATTCATTAAACATTAACAGAAACCTTACATACTTACTGGAGATTGTCTGGTCTGCAGACACATTTGATGCAGTTGCTTGCAGTCAGAGCATAAGAACCATTTGGAACTATTAGACTCTCATTGTGCCAGTTAAGATTTGCCGATGAGCACGCTGCACAAATGAGAAAAATCTAAAGAAAATCACATCAATTTCCATTGATTACTTGCAAATCATGTCTAAAATAAATTTGTAGGACATAATAAGACTGGCTATGTAAAATCTGAGCATTGTTACTTGGGTGGCTTGGGAATCAGAACCTAAACCTCGATCAGTTTAGTTCCTGCTTTTGTCCCCTATAGCAAAATGTGAATGAAGCTCAAAACTTACTTCTTGAATGCTTATTGAAACTGATGACAGTGAAAGCATGGAATTCTCCACTATTAATTGCCATCACCATTCTAGCATTTTGAGCTTACATGGGCAAAAAACTGGGATGAAGAACAAGAGTACTACATTATAGTAGCTACTTGGGGTAGTTGAACTACTATTCAAGGATAAGAAGTAGCAGCTGTTGAGTATGTTCGTCTGGCATTTAAGACTAAAAAGTATGAAGTCCCAATACCATTGGAAGTTCATCCTAATGAATCACTGCAAAAAAGGCCATTTCTGGAAGAGTGTGTACTTTCCACTGAATCAGTTTGTACTCCCAAGTAGACAAAAATTGGACTAAAACAAAATGGGCAACTTATATTGAAGAAAAATTGGCATATGCTTTAATTGACTCTGAAAATTCTTGATCATTATCAGAGAATCATTGAAAACTGCAACGCGCGACTTACCGACCTGGAATTGGAATAGCCAGAATGTCACCAGGATCTAGTACCAGTTGGCCAAACCCATTAACAGCCGCCAAGTCTGTGACAGTGGTGCCAAACTCCGTGGCTATACTGCGAAAGCTCTCCCCATTCTGCACAACATACGACATATACACAGCGGGAATACCATTGTCAACATTGTTAAAGCAAGTACAAGGCAATGGGATCACAAGTGGCTGGTCAATCATTAGGGGGTTCATTGCGTTGATATTATTGGTGCTCCCAATCTGTTGACCAGTAACAAGCCCTCCATAACTTTCTGATATGGACTCTAAGGTGTCGGCTGGCTTGACAGTGTAGATGGTTGAGATTGACCTCCTTATACCATCCACACATGGACACATGATTGGTATTTTAAAGAAGGATTTGGCGTGGAAGATATGGGTATCAAGGGATGGTGTTCTTGGGTTTATGGAGTTCGCTGCTAAGATATCAGAGATGTTTAATTGAAAGCGATAGGCTATTTCAGAGAGCTTGGAATCATAGGGCAAGATATAAGAGAGAAGAGAAGTGCAAGAATCTGAGGAGCTACATGGTTCTATCATAGATTTTGCATGTGTTACTACTGAACAAGGGAGGAGTATAAAAAGTACCAGAAGTATAGGCATCATGAGAAATTTCATTTGGGATTCCATTGTTGTGATCATTTGTTGAGAAACATCAATGAGTACAAAACCAAGACTAGAAGCATCAACCTTATCCTTTTCTTCATTACAATGCTATAATTTTGGGTTGCAGTTGTTAGGTACGAACGTTATTAATATAGCAGAGTAGGGAAGGGCCCTGCCGCCCTGGATTGACAGCGAAAAGAGTTTGAAGGGAAGGTAAGGGAGTATGGTGGCTCCCGGGGGGGCTGGCTAGCTAACTCCTTTACTAGATGAAGCATACAATAATTTCAGAGATTTTTCTAAAGCATTAACGCATTTGGCTCATGCCTGATTTGATAACCTCATTGATGCGAAGAATTGGAGGGGATTATATCTGCGTCTGTGACAGATTCTGGAAGAAAGGTACTAACAGGGGACTAAAACTTTTTCTCTGTTCACGAGTTTGTTAAAAACATGGCATATGATTGCTGCTGACCAATTTGTAGGTGTAGTCTCGAAAAAATTAGTGCTAATAAGTATAATAACTCTCTTTATCCATCCGAATTGCTGCTGACTCAAACCGACACTAGCATTGTATTGTAGCACACAAAGTCACCCTCGCCAGTCGCCACTCACCATATTATTTAGTTCTTCAAACAGCAGGCACTTAAATTGATGTATCTTTTGACCAAAGTTGTATCTCAATTTTACTTAAACACACTCCCCAGGAGATTCAAAGTTGTGTCTCAATTTTACTTTAACACACTCCCCAGGAGATTCGTTGTGGTTGATCCTACATTGGGTAGAAATGTGCGTTATGGCATATAAATATGATATGCAATCAATTAGTTAACAATGAGTGACCATCTTATTAATCCATATATCTAAACGAAAGCAGATTCATAAAATGTGACAAGTAATTTTACTTATCTATCCTTCTAAAAATTTATATATTACAATTGATAGGTAAAAGATTCTTATAAAAGAGTCTGCACAAGATAATTAAAGTTTCAATTTAAAAAGACAACATTCTCTCACATAGCATAATTAATATGCATCTCAAGGGGCCATCTGCAATAGGCAACGACATAAAGTTAGATTGCTGGGAGAATTAAGTGGGTAAGTTAGCTAATGACAAACATGCCCATTAATCAGGGTAGAGTATTATTTAACCTAAAATTATTTGCGATATAATCTTAAGTGGGAGAATTAAGTGAGGGAATTAAGTGGGTAAGGTGACTTTCAATCATGCTTGCTTTGTTGTTCTTGCTTTTTCCACCATCTGGTATGCATCTCAAGGGGCCAACCGCAATAGGCAACGACATAAAGTTAGATTAGTGGGAGAATTAAAATTATTTGCAAGTGGGAGAATTTAGTGGGTGAGGTAACTTTCAATCATGTTTGCTTTGTTGTTCTTGCTTTTTCCACCATCTGGTAGTAGTACCAGTATTCAAAACACACGTCATAATCTTATCATGTTAGAAATCCATTAACTTTCTAATCATCTTTCTTTCCTTTTGTAACCATTACTTTAGCAGGATCTAGAAAAGATTAAAGATAGGATCTTTCTTTCCTTTTGTAACCATTACTTTAGCAGGATCTAGAAAAGATTAAAGATAGGCGCACTAGGACTTATTTTCTTTCCTTTTATGAGCAGGTTGTATTGCTTCTGTGTTGCATACTCTCTTTCTTCTTGAATTACAGTATCTTTCTCAACACAACTCTCAATTCAGCACTCACGCAGACGATTTGTGGCAACTTGAAGGTTTGTCTCACATTTGTTTTCCCTTTTCATTCTTCCCCTTTCTGATTATGCACACCATTGGGAAATCCCGACATGTCAATACTTCTATTGATATTAATAATGGTTGTCCCTGCATATAGTTTGGACATTCTTACCATAGCCTAACCGAGTAAATATCATGTGGTTTGAAGTATGCCATATTATATAGTTTTTCAAGTTTGTATTGGCATGAATTTATATATATATGCCATTTGTTATCTAAAGAGCTTGCATTTTTGCGTGGAGAAGCATCATTTTAACTATCTTGATAAACGAATTCGCTCCAATTTATTCAATTCTGTGG
>JAKUCV010006830.1:7521-140827 GCA_028386065.3 Turnera subulata | reverse complement strand
ATGTATACTTGCTTATGGATTTTACCCGGTGAGCACTTCGGACTCACCCCTCGCCTGCGCGACCTGGTCGCGTAGATTGATTGTGCGTAGCTCAGGTACGTTCGAGGCAAGCTGTGGCGCACCCTCTGCCAGGTCCGGATCCATCCTGCGTTGCATTATGTCCATATCATTACTTATTGTTGTGTTGTATTAAGACTTCTGCTGCTTGCTGTTTTTTTTTATCTCTATGGAATGATGCTTGTGGTATTAATGTTCCCGTACCGGGACTAGTACGATTGATGTATTATGTACTTTTATTGTATTTAATCCGTTGGTTGTGTTATTTACCGCTGTGGTTGTTGTAATAGTATGTGGTCCCACGTGTTTACTGTGTATAACGGTAAATACGGATCGGGGCGTTTCATGATTAATATATATATATTTTTGGTAAATGAAAATATTTAGTAATTATATTATAGTAATTATTATTTTGGATAATTATAATTATTTTATGGAAATATTTTGAAAAGAAATTTAATTAAAGTATGGTACCGAAATTATATTCGGAAATACGTACGGTAATTATTTTCGGTAAAAGATGGAAATAAAGGATAAGTAATCGGGATGGGTAATTTCGTAGTATTGGCATCATAGTATACCAATTATGTGCATTTATGTGTATATATTGTTTTGATGTATAGGTTCGGATATAAGGCAGTTTCCCGAGGAGCCAGCGTCGTACCGGTCATTATTTTCCGGAGTTGAGTAATCGGCCAAGGTGAGGATGGATTTCCTTCAATATGTGCCTATATTACTCGGTATTTGGTTGTTGATTATTGCATGTTGCATTTGTTGTGAATTGTCTCGAGATGTTCATCCCATGGTTTTGATTATTGTCGGGATGTTTATCCCAGTATTTTGATTGGGTTTGAATATTTATTTTCGTGTCTTGATCATGAGTATAATGGAATAATAATTAATGAATTGTGACGAGGATGTCGATCCTCGGTATTTTGGTTAGGGATGTCGATCCTTGTGATTTGATTTTAAATGATGATAATATAATTGTCACGTGGTAAGTAGAGGTACGACCGGATGGTTTGAGACTGTTTGTGGTGGCCATGATCTGGGTTACTTGTGATGGGCATGTTGATGCCGGTTTGATTGGGATGTTGATCCCTGAGTTTGATATTGGTATGTTGATCCCGGGTTCTTTTTGATCTGGCACCAGGAACAGGTTGATAACATGGTACGACCCTAGCTTATCCGTGACGGGGCCCGGAAAGATAAAATTGGAAAATTGGATTTAATCTGAGTCATTTTGGTTTTGGACCGATTTTGGGTCAAGTCTTTTGGTTGGGCTGTTTAGCCTGCGTTTTTGACTTGAGTAATTTTTAGTTGCATATTGGTTGTCTTTCCTTCGTCGGTGAGCACTTCGGACTCACCCCTCACATGCGGGCTTTCATCCCGTAGGATGAGTTATTTGTTGTACAGGTTTGGTGCATTCCAGACAGGCTGCGGCGTTATCCCTTGGACAGGGCTCGGATCCATAGTTTGCATCAGTGTCGCATACAGTGTTTGTGAGTTATTAAAGTCTTCCGCTGTGCATTGTTTTTACTATTATTGGGTCATTGGGCCGGTTGAGTTTTTATGATGTTTACTATTTTGGGCTGTTGAGCCCGGATTTCTATTGTATACACTGTATGCTGGTCTTATTTTGGTTGGGTCGTCACAGTTCCGGCACGTGTTTACTGTGTATGGTAAATACGGGTCGGGGCGTTTCATTTTGGTAGCGGAGCGGGCGTTAGGTCTTGTCGGGCAGTCTATGTGTGTTGTTGTCTTATTTGCATAGTTCGCTCCAATAGTTTAATATTTTACATCATTTAGTTAGTGCATTATGGATCCAGTCGAGGGACGCCAGCTGTCGCAGAACATACACATATGAGGTAATGATGCCAAAATAAGCGGAAATATAAATATTATTAATATTGCTAATATTTTGAGTACAAACAGAATTATTACATTGATATTTTATAAAAAGGGAAATAATACATTGATTTTTGATACTTTATAAAAAAAGAAAATACATTTAACGGTTTGGAACGACGTTGACACGGAAACTGGTTGCGTCACTGTTGATGTTGACTGTGACTCTATCGCTCCACGAGAACCACATGCCGCCTCTGTTGCTCTGGCCAGGAATCTCGAACCGGTTAGCTTGAGGGAATCGGAGTGGAATCAGACCGTGATCGTCTCGTGGTTGCCACTGCGTCTCCGTCAGAAGAACCATGTTCGGTTTGTACTGGTTCTTCAAGTCCCCAGGGTGCGTGAGAACTCTTGGGCACGCCTTGCCACTCCTCTATAGTTCCACACCAGCAGTCGTGCCTTTGGCCAGGTTGGAGGTAACCGAGTCATTCTGGGCATGCTCTGAGCTGTCATTGAGAGTTGGTAGTAGGCTCCTTGCTCCACAGTCTGGCAAGTAGACTCCAGGTTGAACTCTTGAAGCCTTTCGGAGATGAAGAACATCACGGAGTTTGCCGATCCGTAGTAGGATGTCCTCAGAGTTCCATGGTCCTCTAGGAATAACACCTCTTCCATGGGAGTGACGAAGAATCTTGAGGAGTAGAGCTCGTCGACAAAGACCAGTCGTGGCATCCTGCCGAGCTCGTTCGGTAGCTCTTCAGCGCGTTCGTTGACCATGCTGTAGGCCAGTCGGTTTCTCCTGCCAAGATTGGCACCTTCGACGAAGAAAACGGAGGATGGAGCAGGCATTGTGTTGGGACGTTTTGGTCTTTTGCTTTTTTCAGCGTTTTGTGATTTTGTTTGCCTGAGTGTTTTGTTTGCTTTCAAATGCTTTTGATGATTTACTCTCACCGCTCCGTTTCTTTTATACTCTTATGGGGAGCGTGATTACCGTTTTTTATTTTCAAGATTTTGCTTTTTGAAAATTTATCGTTGCTTTCATTTATTGCTTTGATACTTTACGCGTTTTTCAGACTGCCATGCCAGAGTTTTTCAGCCTTTTTTCTTCGTATGATTTTCTTACGCTCTGGCTACCTTGTCTTTTCTTTTCATGGTCTTACTATAATTTTTCTGCATCTTTTATCACTTGCATCCGTGACCGTTGATGCTGGACAGATGGGACCACATCTCGAGTAGAGCGCATGTGCGACAAGCTCACAGCTGTTCGGACATCTTGGAGAGATACGAGCCTTGACAGACGTTTTTGGCTCATGCAGAATTTGTGAACAAGTGGGTAACGTGTCTTTCGAGGGACACAGGACGTTCCCGTGATCATCGCCTTGCCAGTTAACGGATGTCTTCTTCACGAGGTTAACCGACGTCACTGTTAACTGTACGTGTCACGTTTCTCAGGATTGAGAATGGACACGATCGAACTAGAGCGCCGAGCATGAAAACATATCTTGTTTTAATTTTTTTTTGTTTTGATTTTGTTAAACGAGTTTTGTTTCGTTTTTAATTTCTTTATGATGGTTATAATTCGTTTTATCGGTCCTGTTTGTAACATCATTATGTTCGATTTTATTCATGACGGTTTTGTTATGTTTTAAATATTTTGTTTCTTTTCAGTTAAATATGAATTTCCATATCTTAATAAGAGAATTTATAATCTAAGAGATTTGATTTCAAAAGGAAACTTATTTTATTAATTCATAACAGTCCTACATCGAAGAAGAAGTACTCTACTGAGTTACTTGCTTCTCTAAGTCTTTTACAAGTTGCTGGACATTCCTCAGGTGAGGGAATAGCTCAGCGCACGCCAGTTCAATTTGTGCTACCGCCGAGCTGATCTTCCTCAGGGAGACTTTCAGTTGCGTCAACTTCTGTTGCGGGGTGCTGCTCTCAGCTACCGCCTTGCCCTTCTTGTCCTCAGCTTTCTTGCCGGCACGCTTCTTCCGTCGCTTTGGGGAGACCACCATGTGCTCCTCCAGACCGATGATGTTGGTCTTGAACCGTTTCTTTGGAGGCTCTTCATCGGAGCTTGTCGGGAAAGTTGTGCCGCCGATGTAGCTGTTGTTCTCGGAGTCTGAGGTCATTCGAGAACGGAGTGGAGAGTCCATGGCTGAGAGTGAATGTCTCAGCTATGAGGTTTAGTATTTATAAGCGGATGAGATGTCGCTTAAGGGTATAAGCGGTATCTCATGTTGAGATTGGACACCTGGCAGAGTGTGCCAGAAGCTTATCGTGGTAGGACCCACGGATAAGACGGAATTTCGGGGACGAAATTCTTTTTAAGGTGGGTAGACTGTAACAGCCCGGGTAAAATTTTGGATTTTTACCGGACTGTAGAAGTCGTTTTACCGTGATTTACTGTTGAATTATTATTCGGTAATTAATTCAAGGTAAATCGAGAGTTGTTTTCGAAACCGAGGGTTTTCCCGCACTCGTGATTTTTCCGTGGATTTTTCGGAACTAAGTTGGTATTTTTCGGGTTTCGGAATTTCTCGGAAAATCACACCGGAAAATAACTAAGGAGGTATCGGTTATTTTCTGGTCCGGATCGGATTCGCCCGTAATACAGACGAAATTTTATTATTGATTCACATGATCAATAGTAAAATTTCAGTTTATTTAAGGAGGTAACCGGAAGAAGGCAGAAGAGAAGAGAAAAAGAGAGGAAGAGAGAAAAAAAGAAAAAAAAAAGAGAGGAAAAGAAAAAAAAAGAGAAGAAAAAAAGAGGAACCAATCAGAAAATAAGAAAAAGAAAGAAAATGGAAGAAAAAAAAAGAGGTGAACAGTCGTCACCTTCCTTCTGCCTCTGGTTACTGTGCATGCCGGCCGGGTCCGCGCCGCGTCGTGCGCCACCGCCGCCACCGCCGTACTCGCAGGGCCGACGCGACCCCGTTGCCGTCGACCCCGAGCTCTTCCGCCGCCTGCAGCTCCCTGACGCACCGACGACCCGAGGTGAAACCCATGGATCTGCTTTCTCGCGCCGCTGCTCTTCCGCCCGCCGTCGTCGCGCCTCTTTCTCGGCCTCCCTCGAGTCGCCACCGTCCGCCGCGTCTGCTGCTGTGCGCGCCTTCCACGCTCGTGCCGCCGTCGCCGTCGCAGCCTACTCAACCCGAGGTGAGCAACCCACGACCCGCGTCCGACCCGGATGTTTCTGGTCGGGTCGCGCTTTAGTCTTTCTGCTGTTGGGCTGGGTTATGTTTTGGGTTGCTGGATTTGGGCCTCGCGGATCGGGCCTGGGCTTGGGCTCCTGGGCCTGACCTGTTGGGTTGTTCTGGGCTGGGCATGGGCTTACTGTTCATGGCCCAGTCCAGTAAAATATATATATATATATATATATATATATATATATATGCTTAATTATTTTCTGGAGTAATCAATTTTGAAAAAAAAAATAAAATTACTTTGAGAAAATTATAGGCAATATAATTCTGGTATTTGAGTAAAATATAAATATATTTACTTTGATAAATAATTATGTTTCGTTTGTAAATTATTATGGGTAGTTTGAAAAATAAGTATATATGCCTTGAAAATAATTTCTGGAAATTATAATTATATGTTATTATTTCTCTAGAATACAGTATGTATATTTTATTATTCTTGAAAAATATATATAGGTATATTTCTGAAATATATATAATTATGTTGAATTATAAATATTGGAAAAGTATTTTGTCTTAGAAAATAAAAATGTATATATATTAAATTATATTTATTTTCAGAGTAAGTTTTTATAATTATATATTTTCTGGGAAATAACATATAGCATATGATTAATATATATATATATATATTTTTGGTAAATGAAAATATTTGGTAATTATATTATAGTAATTATTATTTTGGATAATTATAATAATTTTATGGAAATATTTTGAAAAGAAATTTAATTAAAGTATGGTACCGAAATTATATTCGGAAATACGTACGGTAATTATTTTCGGTAAAAGATGGAAATAAAGGATAAGTAATCGGGATGGGTAATTTCGTAGTATTGGCATCATAGTATACCAATTATGTGCATTTATGTGTATATATTGTTTTGATGTATAGGTTCGGATATCGGGCAGTTTCCCGAGGAGCCGGCGTCGTACCGGTCATTATTTTCCGGAGTTGAGTAATCGGCCAAGGTGAGGATGGATTTCCTTCAATATGTGCCTATATTACTGTAACGACCCGAGTAAAATTTTCGTGACTTTTACCAAGATGACTTGACTTTTACCGTGGTTAATAAATTTCATCGCGGTTAATCAGGAATTTTACCAACCCGGGTTAATTTTTATTATTTTTACTACTCTTAAAATTATTATTATTATTATTATTATTGTTATTGCTGTTACCATTATTATTACTAATTTTTATAAACAACAATTATAGTAATATTATTAATATTTTGCTATGATATTTTCGTTACAACAATTTACCGATTATAATTTAAAAAGAAATTTCATCTTTTATTTCTAAGATATCTAATAAATCAATCTTTGGAAGTTTATGTTGAATTTTATAAAAGAGTAATTGTTAAACCATGATTATATTTTACAAGGATTAAGTTAAAATATAAAACACAAGGATCTGCGTAGTTTTGGCCGATACGACGTAGTTTTGGCAAAGCCAAAACATAAAACACAACCATGGCTGCGTTTTGACCAAAGGCTTGAGAGTGTTGACTGGACATCACTTTAGACATCTAAACGACGTCGTTTTGAGAGCTGACAAGGCAAAAATAATTGGCCGACAGCATCCTCTCCTTTCTTTTCTTCTTCATTTTCCTTATTCCCATTCCTTCCCATTACCTCCTCCACTCTCCCGATTCCCCTCCACCATCTCCATTTCTTTCTTTTCTTTAATTTATCTCTTCTCCTCCACTTCTATTTTTTTTTTCTTATTCCCTTGTTTCTTTCTATTCTCTGCTTTCTTTTTCCTCTTCCTTTTCTCTGATTCTTGATCCCCTCAATTTCTTTTTACTCCTCCCCTTCACCGAGTTCTTCACGCCTCTCCTGCAACCCTCCCTTTCCCTTGCTTTCTTCCTCTCCTCTCACCAAATTTAGCCGCCACCATACCATCATCGTTTGCCTTCTTCTCCTTAGCCTTTGCCTTACACTTCTCTCTCAGATCAATTCTTCAATTTTCACTCTGTTTTCCCACCTCTCTCAATCACTCATCAAGTCTCCAATCTCATGTTTCCTCCCAAGCATCTCTGGGCACAATCGTCGTTGCCACCAAAAATGGCTGTATAGCCGCCGGCTCCAAACCCCGTCTCTTCCTACCACCGTCGTCCTTCTCTCCAACGATGGCTCTCCTCTAGTTGCCCTTTTCCTTCCCCCTACTTTGTTTTTTTTGTACAATTAGGTTTTGGATCCTGGGTTGTGAGTTGTGCGGTCGATGATGATGATGGCAAATTGGGTTTGTTTGTGTTATTTTGTTGGGGGTCAGCGGTGGTGTCATGAAAAGTTTTGGTGGCTGTTGCCAAGCAGGAGTGGTGGTGGATGGATGGCTCGGAGTTGATGAATTGATGGGGTTGTATTGACAGTGAGATTGTGGGGTTTTCTGGTTTGGTGTTGAGGTGCTTAGTTGTGTTTTTTCTTTTTTTCTTTTTTTTTTCGTTTCTAGAGGAGTAGTGTTTGGATGGATTATACTTTGGGTTGGTTTGGCCGGATAGCTGCTGTCAATAGGGTGCTGCTGATGATGTTACCGTGGTCTGGTTGTTAATGGTGTTGATGTTGTGAAATAAGGACCAGATGTTATGATTCCATAGTAGTAGTGATGGTGATGGTAATGCTTTGTTGGTTGGAGGATTCAGGTTGTCTGCGTGTGTAGAGCAGTAGAGGTTTAGGTTGTTGATGGTTGCATCGATGGCAATTTTCCAGCGAGGCTCCTGGGACTTCACCTGGTGATGTTGAACGGTAACCCCTTGGACCCCGGACATCTAATGGGCTCGGGTTTGGGTGGTTTACACAATGGACTCGGAAACGGGCCGAACGTGTAACGTACCCATGTTCTCGATATTAACGGTTTCTTTAATGGCTTGATATAAACGGACATAATTAACTACATGGGTTAATGAAAGAATTTATTCGACCGAACGTTTTTATTAATAATTGTTACAGTTTCATCCGGATTATAAAATAATTAAATATTCTATGATTTTTGGAAATATACTTTTGGTCATGTAAGAATTTATAAAAGCAGCTGTGACATTTTATTTATGAATTAATTTAATATTTTCTTGGGAATAATAAATTATGCATGGATTTATATTTTCTAAGATACTTTGGCTATTATTATTTAAAGATTTAATTGCATAATAATAATAATAATTAATATTCTCATTATTTTCTAGTTTATTGGAGTAATATTTTGGATATTCAAATATTTATTAATAGTAACCAAACAAGTTTATTTATATAATGTCTCTTCAGCTAAATAATTATAATGGACATAATACTTATTTATTGGCTTATATTAGTGACTTATAAGTTATAAAATTTAATTAATTATCAGCTATAATATTATTAAGGTATCACTCTTTTATATTGATAATTATCGAAAATACTACCACTTATATGAAATTTTATTTATTTAATATTTATGTATTAATTAAATTGGTTATTAATTATTTATGATTGTTTATACTATTGACGGGTTATTGTTGGAATTTTTATTTGTCAAATATATATATTTTCTACGATATATATTGAATGAAGTACCTAAAGAGCCTTTGGCTATATTTTTATAACCAAACAGTTTGTCTCTGAGGGATTATTTTAATATTACTCGTTCATATAATTATTTACTATAATTATTATGACTTATCAAATGTGGTTAATTTAATATTTATTTGTAGATTAAATTATTATTATTATTATTATTGGTTATATTATTCTACCAGTTTTCATTATTTATCGGCTCCACTACTGGTATTATTTTCGTATTTGTTAACTATCAGTTGGTTATCAAGTAAATAATTATTTTGTAAGACACTGCATTTTTGAAAAAAATATATATATATGTGATCATTACTTTTGGGAAAATTATTTTATGATAGAAGAGAATATATGTGGTATAATTATTTTATGGAAATAATTTTTGGAAACGAATATATGATATGATAATAATTATTGTTATGAAAAATATTTTTGGAAGGGGTATTATCAAAGTATAATATTGGATATATATTATTCATATACTATTTAGACGTATTTAACGTTACCACTATTTTATAATCAATTCTTACTAAGCGTATATACGGTTATTACTATTATTATTATTTTATCGAGAATAAGTACTTATGAAATATTATTTACTTTGAAATATTACCAAATATAATTTATACAACGTATTTGTGTATATACATATTTTCTTGTCATAAGCGACCTAAGGGCCGGGATGTCGGCTTGGGCGCTCGGTTTCGGTTTTTGATTTAATCAAATACACTTGATATAACCGTTGGATTAAATTAATTACCACCAAGTTGGAAGAACTGTTTGGTAATAAGATAACTATGGAGATAATAAAATGAACAGAAAAGCCGTATAATAACTGTTAAACCGGTATCATGCATAATCATCTTGTTGGTGCATTATAAGTGATTGTGTTTCCATATATGTATAATAGGGACATTGAGGTTTGATCGGATAGCAGTTTCAGAGACACATCAGGTGAGGATGGATAACCCTTGTTATGTTGCCTGTAATACTTTGTGTGTTTTGTTGTTTGATTGAACTGCGGAAATATTCACTGTTGATTATTTGTCTGCTATGGTTATTGCTGTTATGATTGTTGGACTATTGGCCATGGAAAATTGATAAAGGATATTGGAAATGGAAAATGGATAATTGGAAGTTATGTTGACGACTTTATTGTCACTTGAAAAGTAGTGGTCTGACTCGATGGGTAAAGACTGTTTTGTGGTGGCCTTGACCTGGGTTCTTGTGGAAGCATGTCTATGCTTGGGATGTCTATCCCGTTGATTTATTTGGGATGTCTATCCCGTTGATTTATTTGGGATGTCTATCCCTGGGTTCTCTTGGTTTTGGTCAGGCACCCGAAATATGTTGATATCCAGGTCTAACCCCTAGCTTGTCCAGTGACGGGGCCCGGAAGATAAAAATTGGTAATAATAATAAGATATTCTTTTGGTCTTGGCTCAGTCTTGTTTGAGATGTACTGTTGTTTTGCTTGCCTGTGTTTTCTTTACAGTATTACGGTTGCCTGCATATCACTGTTTATCCTTCGTCGGTGAGCACTTCGGACTCACCCCTCGCCTGCGGGTTTTCATCCCGTAGGTTGAGTTGTTTGTAGTGCAGGAACGTACGAGGCAAGCTGCGGCGCACCCCTCGGGCAGGACTCGGATCCATTAATTTGCATTTGGAGTTTTGCATATGTTATTTATAAGATTATAAATGCTTCCGCTGTGCTGTTAATGTTGAGATACCCGAGGTCGGGTAATTGTTATTATGTTGGGCCGTTGGGCCGGATTTGCTGTTGAATATACTATTTGTGCCACGTGTCGGCACTGTTGCTCGGTAATTACTGTGTATTGGGTAAATTTAGGTCGGGGTGTTTCAATTACTCGGTATTTGGTTGTTGATTATTGCATGTTGCATTTGTTGTGAATTGTCTCGGGATGTTCATCCCATGGTTTTGATTATTGTCGGGATGTTTATCCCAGTATTTTGATTGGGTTTGAATATTTATTTTCGTGTCTTGATCATAAGTATAATGGAATAATAATTAATGAATTGTGACGAGGATGTCGATCCTCGATATTTTGGTTAGGGATGTCGATCCTTGTGATTTGATTATAAATGATGATAATATAATTGTCACGTGGTAAGTAGAGGTACGACCGGATGGTTTGAGACTATTTGTGGTGGCCATGATCTGGGTTACTTATGATGGGCATGTTGATGCCGGTTTGATTGGGATGTTGATCCCTGAGTTTGATATTTGGATGTTGATCCCGGGTTCTTTTTGATCTGGCACCAGGAACAGGTTGATAACCTGGTACGACCCTAGCTTATCTGTGACGGGGCCCGGAAAGATAAAATTAGATAATTGGATTTAATCTGAGTCATTTTGGTTTTGGACCGATTTTGGGTCGAGTCTTTTGGTTGGGCTGTTTAGCCTGTGTTTTCAACTTGAGTAATTTTTAGTTGCATATTGATTGTCTTTCCTTCGTCGGTGAGCACTTCGGACTCACTCCTCACCGGCGGGCTTTCATCTCGTAGGATGAGTTATTTGTTGTACAGGTTTGGTGCATTCCAGACAGGCTGCGGCGTTATCCCTTGGACAGGGCTCGGATCCATAGTTTGCATCAGTGTCGCATACAGTGTTTGTGAGTTATTAAAGTCTTCCGCTGTGCATTGTTTTTACTATTATTGGGTCATTGGGCCGGTTGAGTTTTTATGATGTTTACTATTTTGGGCTGTTGAGCCCGGATTTCTATTGTATACACTGTATGCTGGTCTTATTTTGGTTGGGTCGTCACAGTTCCGACACGTGTTTACTGTGTACGGTAAATACGGGTCGGGGCGTTTCATAAAAACCTGATTATCCCGTAGCTCAAATGGTAGGTACTCTTAAAAATTTTAAAATCCAAAAGAAGTAAGATGTTAGTCTTACTTTCAAAATCTTAATCACATCTAATAAGAGGAAGAAGATCTTGATAATGTAGGAGACTGGGATCTTCTCCCATTTTATATATAAACGGCCAGATCTTCTCACATTTTAAATACATGGCCTGATTGTGAAGTTGTTTGAGTTTCATATGATATTTACCATTGTCTGATCTACACTTCGGTCAACTCCAGGAAACAAAGATTTCTTTTGCTTTGTCTGAGCCATCAAAGATCTCATTAGAGGTCCCTTTGCGATTGCAGTGACGATCTTGGATCTTAAATTAAAAGTTGCCTCTTGTTTTTCTTTTCCTGAGAACAGGCTTTTCTTAAAAAAAAAAAATTAATTGAGAAGGCTTGGAGTTGGAGATCCAGTTTTATTCTTTGTAGACTATAACAATTGGATGGATATTGGAATGCTTGTTTCATTTTGTGTTTTTTTTTTTTTTTTTGAGAGAGGATGAAACAAAACACTGCTTGGTGTTACAACAAGTTACAAGGGGAAAAGAAGAGCTCTGCATATCACCCAAAAATAATCCCTAGGCAACCATCTGGAGCAGCATTGTACTGTGTGACCCCAAGGGGGAGGCCAAAAGTATGTTTGGGCCAGCCAATCCGCACAAGTGTTAGCTTCCCGAATGACATGTTGAACCAATGAACCCGAACATTCCATGAAAGGCCCAATAAAGTCCGTATAGATCGCACCAACGAACCGCCACGCTGCATCTCTGCATCGGAAAGCTGCAGTAGACGAACCACATCCAGCGAATCATTTTGTGTTTCTTTAATATTGTGTTTATTCTTGGTTTGTGGGTTTCTTTAATTAGTAAAAAAAATCTGCCAAAGATTGGTAATTAAAATCAATTGGGCACAACGGCTCATTGTTTAAAATGAAATTTTGAACAAATAGAATTTCTATGAAAAAAACTATTTCAATGGTTACAGAGAACAAAAAGCCGTTTTGAATCCCATGCATCACCGAACTAAAAAGATAATTGTATTATCTTTTTTGTCTGAGATAATTGTATTATCTAAATGCATGCAGCACATCATATGTCATATTTGAAGAAAACTATACAATCGTGGACTTTGAATATAATATTGGTGATGTATAGCAATTAATGACTGGCCTTGCTTTTCGTACGCTCACATGAACTATATATATTCCCTTGTTTATTATAACCTATGTACTTCACTTGCTTTCCTCCATATAATTTAGCTCCTTAATTTCTTTTCTTTTCTTTTCTTCTTTTTGATGAACGCAAATCCATGTGGTTCTGACTGTACGTAAATTATGTGTTAAGTGTTTGTTGACTTTTGAATGGATTCTCTTTAATCATGAACAAGCAGAATACTTTGTCTTATATTTCGTTTTGGTACATTTGGGTTTCAATATTTTTTATTGAATGAATGATATCTGGAAGTTCAGGGCATCGTTCCTTGTTATTTTATAATTTAAACCCCTCCGTCAGTTTGATTCAGTTTTTTTTTTTCAAGTTTTATTACAGGAACAATAGTTGTGTGACATGTGGGTTCAGCAGTTCAGCTTGCCTAATTTTGAAAATGAGGTTAATTAAATTTTACCTCCTAAACTCTCCTTCAAAATTGAGACTTGAGAGAGCTCTACAGTAAAAGTAAAGCCTAAATTTAACTATTTGGATAATATTTTGAGTTTTTTTGAAACCTTGTTAGTCTAATTAGATTTTTTTTGATCGAAATAATTGGAATTATATTATATCAGTTAATTAAAGATAACAAACAGATCCAAGACACGTCATAAATTCCAGGTTACTTAATTTGAATGGATGAAATTTGATCTCAAAATATTGATATCTTACAAAAAAAATGGTAGATTTCACAAAAAAAAAAATAAAAGCAATAAAAAACAAAAGAAGGGATTATAAAGAACAACGAAAGGCCAATTTAACCCATTTAAAGAACGTATATCGTGATTTGGGAAAAAAAAAAAACATCGTCTTCCAAACTGATAAACGAATCGATTATAAATGGATTGAGATCTTCTCCTGTAAAGTTATGTCCTGTTCGTTGAATCGCGGCCATGATTTTCAAAATCATTGGTGAGAATTTATTTTTACCTTATTTAATTTTTTTATTTTTTCTTACCTTACATATTTTAAGACCATTGATTAAACAAATCAACGGTAGTTATTTAACAGGATCTCTCCTGTTGAATACTGTACAGGAGAGAATCCAAATCCATTATAAATTATAATTGCAGGGAGGGATGGATCCACAGCAAGATATCAGCGTATCCACTAAGATTTCATTGCAAATTTAAATATATATTGTATTGGATAACCAACCAATCCCTCCTTATATGAATTATAAACAATGGAGTTAGCCCTAACCCGTGCTTGTTCACAGAAAATATGTTGTACCTATAAGAAAACCAACATGTTTGTTGGATTTACCGATTTAATGTTAAAAAGCTGGTGGATATTGAAGTTTTAGATTAGGAAACCAATGCAAAATTCTCCACAAAAAAAGGAGCAAATTGATAAAATATATTTTTTCTTCTGATAAAGGCTTTTGTACAGTCTCATATGCACATATCGGTAAGAACCGGACAAATGGCAGAAGAAGAAAAAGTAGAGACGACAGGGAAAGTTTTGTTTTTTCTTTGTCCAAACCGATAGCGAAAGTTGAGAGCTTCTAATTCCATCTCCGTGGACAACGGAGAGAACGTTGACATTTGATTTTGTCTCTTTTTTGGTGTTTTTTTTTTTTTTGCCGTAGTCTCTTTTTGGTGTCACCACTGTTATCCTCTTGCCATTAATTATTTTGTGACCTATTAAGTTAATTTTATGGGACCATTTCTGATGAAAAAAAATGACATACAACAATAATGCATGTGTGTCAACTTGAGAGGATGGATTCGACAAAAAAAAAAAAAGACCTTGAGAGGGTGGAAGTTGAAGAATTTAGGGGGGTTAGGTTGGGACCAAATACTCCATAAACATGCCAGAAAAGGAAGGTTGTTGTGCAGTCGCTTTGGAGACAACCCACGAAGTAATTGTGATTTTTTTCCTAAAATTTTATTTATTTATTCATTCATCTTCTACAATTTTATGTAAAAATATCTATAATTTTTTATTATGTTGAATTGCATTCTTAGTGTTATGTATTATGTAATATTATATTGTTTTCAATAGAAATAGTAATATTAAAAATAATTATAGGTTATTACGGAAGGATATATACTTTATTAATTTATATTCTATAGCTTATTCTTTTATATCAATAATAGATTTAGTTACAATAATTTTTACCACCTTCTTTTTCATTTCTATTAATATCTTCAATTTTGAATCTTCACAGTTTCTTTCATGAACAACTGATGTACATCAATTTTTCTTCACTTGTTGATAGGATATAATTTTTTTCAAAATTCAAATTTATTTTTGAGCAAATTCTAAAAAAAATTGTCACGTTATCAAATCTCATTAGAATCCGGTCAAGAAGAATGAAATATGAAAAATGTGGTGGATAGAAAGATGAAATCCAATTAAGTTAATTACAACACGAGGATGAGTTCCAAAAATAATAGACAATAAAATACATTACTCCATATGCTAATCCAGTGGATTAGTGTGCCGCATCACTTAATTCTTGCTTTGCGTGGGTCGTGGATCAAAATAACCATTTAGAAAGAATAAAGGATTATAAAATATCAGAAATGGTATAAAGGGACCAATTTATCATGAAGACTAATTATATATCTAATCCAATAAGGCACTTCTGTTCGTCACACAATTTATTTGCCAATATTAATTGGTTGAAAAGCCATATGGCTGTCAGAGTGAGATATATTGCTTTTATTTATTTGGGTTTAATTGTGGTCACGATGGGTTTAGGCCCCAATCATATTTGGACCAAATGATTAACACCTAACAGCAAGCAAGCACCCCTACATAGAGATAGTTTAATGATCATTCGCCAGGCAGTCAACATCAGGAATTAGCATGGTACTTAATTTGTTCAATAAAAAAAGAAGGAATTAGCATCATAGCATGGTACTAAGCGCATTTTGTTTTCTTTTATCTTATCTTATATGGTGTTTGCTTTGTGTTCCAGTTGATGCATCTATACTGATCTACATCCTATGTAACTGGTTGCTCTGTACTTTACTTTGTTTGTTCAGTTCAATACAATTCACACGATTCGAGTAAAAAAAGAAAGGAAGATAGAACTGAGTCTCTTGATCTTAACCCTTAATTATAGATATATATCTTCTAATTAACTCTTAATTCCCAACAATACTTATATAATTTACAAAATAAAAATCACAATGATCCTCGCCCCCTACCATTTCATCATTATGTACAAAACTACGAAATATTGATGTGATAGTATCAAAAAAAAAAGAAATATTGATGTGAGCCTATATGTAAACAAGGGATGCAGGCTTATCGGAAATTAATGAGTGTGCTGTACTCACATGCACTTGTCTTTGAGTAATTTGGGTTTCAAATTTTTTCCATTTTCAGTATGAACTACCTGCAAATTGCTGGAATCATCTGCCACTCGATGCAAACAATAGCATCAACATAAGGTATATATGGATGAGTAGTGTTTCCTCTTTTTTTTTCCTGCGTGGTTGGCATAATCACTCTTCTGGTTACACACTTTTGATGATGACTAAAGTGGTTGATACTAACTCCATTTCGATCTGGACCTAAAACTAAAACACAAATTATGAATGATATGTCCCAGCAGCACCCAGCCCATGGCAATTATATTACCCTCTTTATAATTGTCAGGCTTTCCATCAATGGTACTCTTAGCACACCCCCCAGTGGGCATTGTACCCCCAAAGAGCCGTTTCACCAAGGCCAAACCATCTTGTCCGTTTCCTTTTTGACTATTTCTCATAATCAATGATAATTAGGTTACTTATTGGAAGAAGAAGAACTAATATTTGTAATTTGATGCTTCACTCACATGAGTATCACCCAACTTTTCCATCATCCATTCCATATTCTAGCACGCCAAACTTTTCTTTTGTTAGTGGGAAATTTTAAGCTTCCAAATAGAAAAATCCTAAACATCAAAAAGAAGGAGGAGAAGAAAAACCCCCTCCTCGATTGGCTACACTATGAGTAATGGGTTCAGACACGGTTGGACCACCAAGTTACAAGTTAGTTATTTTTTTGACTGAAAAAAAAAAAGGCATCAGTGTTGTCATCATCGCTCTGTTGGTCCAGGCCCGGGTCAATACCGGTTAAATCCTGGCATTAGACCCTCCTCATAAGAGAAACCGCCCATCGGAGCATTAGCAGACACTCTCTCCTGCTACGCGTCATAATGTCAGGGAGACTCCAGACTCAACGGACACCACTCCATAGTGTGGAGGCCATATTCCGCAATTACAAGTTAGTTAGGAGAAACCTGAAAGTCAGGGAAATATAAAATAAGTTGGGCGCTCTTTTCTATTGTCATGAAATCTTGGACGACTTATTTTATGATTTAATTCGGTTACATGCTGTCCGAAAGCAAAATGGTGAAAGTAATCCGAGCGTCACATTAATTGCTGTTAGCATATGCATAATCATTGATTGAATGTAGTCTTCCTTTGCTCAGTTTGGTTTGTCAGATGGATGATGTATTTGGGATTGTGGATTCCTGCAACTATTAAGAATTATTTATTTAACGAAGGAGATCACTTTCATTCTCAAAGAATGAAGTTTTCCTTGGGATAACATTAATGACCACTAAACCACTGAAGCATCATTTATGCTTCCCTTCAATGGGGAACCTCCTGACGGACAGACTGATTGACAAATTATCATCGTCCTACTCTGTTTCTGGCCTCAAATTTCTGGCTTCATTATCCCTCTTTATGTCAAATCTTGCCTCCATGTACAGTAAATTAGTGGCAAGAATAAAACAGAAACGCAAAAGGCAATTTGTCTTTGATATCGTCGTCATTCAGGGCGAAGAATAAAATCATCAAGGGTTACTATCACATGAAAGAATGTCACACGATATTGTCCCAGAAAAAGGAATCTCATCTGTACGTAATATATATATACAACCAACAACAAAAAGAAGAATGAACGATGGTACGCGATTTGATTTTGTTTAAGTGAGGTTTCCATTTTGAATAGTTGATTATGTAGAAAATATTTTTTTGGGGAGATTAATTCACCCAGCAGATTCAGTTGTGCAATCTGAGTGGGATTTGAATTAGTGATGCAAAGTTCCGGATGGAAAAATAGAAAAACAAAAAAACAATTGTACGTATCCATGCAGTTCACGGTCTACGTATATCTGCCGTTTCTTCTTGGAAATGGAAAAGAAAATGTCAAATTATAACTAGTCATCATCCGATTTTTTTTCAAAGAGAGGAGATTCAAGGAAAGGAAACGAATGAAAGAAAAGAGTAATCGATCGATCGCCTTCAATCTCATACGTATTATTTGGACCACTGCAATTAAATATTCTTGCACGAGGAAAAAAATAATTAATATTCTTGCCATGGAAAAGTGAAAGGTTTGTACGATAGGAAAACAATATATTAATTTGACGTATTGTTCGAATTTATATGGTGGGCAGCAAACTTTTTGGTATTTTGTTTCAAGAGAGTATCTTAGTACATTATTCTCCGACTGTTGGTGCCTTTTTTCAGTTTTTGTGGTTTAGGTTTTTTTTTTTTTCTCTTTTGAATGTCTGCATCCATTGTTTTTGGTGCTCCTTTTTGGAATAGAGGTTAGAAAAGATGGGATTTGTGCATGTGAGGGATAACAACGTTGCGTTCCTGTATTCTACTATTTCTTTCCTGATTTCTATTTGTTTTGTATATACTCAAAAGATATTTCCCCTTCCCCTCCTGGGCACCATTTTGCGTATCTAAGCTGTAGAATTACCATCCGGTCATCTGTAGAATGTTTATCCCATCGTCTTCATCACATAATGAAAACGGGTCGACGATTTTAATTAGCTTGATGATGATGATGGTCTGTGGTCTCTTCAGATGGATTAAGATTAGATATGTGTGACACAGAAGCACACTTAAACTTTAAAGCAAGAATATATGTTCAAAGTTTTCGTATGATTTGCGACACCACTCACTCACCAGTCACCACTATATTCATCATTTTGTTTTATCCACCTACAATTTATATGAACATGTGTCAAAAATTACGAGTGCTATCACAAATTATTGAATTACTTGTCATCATTCATACTCTTAAAGAAAATTTTCCATGGAAAAAGACATCTTGCACGGCAGCGGAAGTGTTATTATTTTGCTGAATTATTATGCTTAAAAAAAAATTTCTTAATCTTATTCAACATTTTTTTTCCTTTGTCAATCTTATGTGCTTATAATCATTAGTCTACCCATAACTGCTAATTGTTAAGACGACAGTCCATTAATACACTTTTCGAGAGCTTTATTACAGCAGAATAAACAATGTAATTTCCTTCGGGACGTTATATGATAGTCACCATTTCGGTTGTTGGAAAAAAAAAAATCATTATTTGGTACTGGAGAAATTCTAAGGTGGGTTTCAAATGATTAGGAGAAGTTAATTAACACTTATTATTATATGGTCATGAAAGTGCCTTTTTTTTTTTATATGAACTCTTCAAGAAATTTATTACTAAGAGATTAATTTCCTTTTGTTTAACGGTAGACGTTGTTTAAGATGAAACTCCAACCTGCTTTATCAAAAATGATGAAACTCCTACCTAAACTTCCGACTTCAGCGGATATACTTACTACGAGTTCTGTGAACTCGAAGAACCCCCAGACTTTGTTTAAATAGTTTGTCCGTTCCATTAATTCCTAAGCTAAGCCCCCCTTCTAGGGGGTTTGGATTGAGTTTGATTCCGCAAATGCATTAGGAATCTGACGTATACAAGAGAAATCTCATTTTTTTTTCCCAGGGAGAAGAGATATCAATTTCATTAACTCATAATAAAATCATTATAAAGCACAAATGGGATGAGGTCTCGAGTTGGAGTCTCACTCTCCTTAATTAGTATAAAAAAAATCATTATAAAGTACTATGCCCAAACCCGTTGGGGGCGTCAAGACCCAATCTAAAGGACAAACTCTATTCATACTTGCCTTTGCTACCCAATCTGCGGCTCTATTTGCTGTTCTAGGAATGTACACAACATCGCAACAAGTAAAGTCTCGGGTTTTTATTGCTATCGCAGACTCGCAGTAGCAGTGGTCCGAATTTCCAGTGGAATGTCCTTCCTTCTGCCGTGGATTGCTTTCCACAAGAGATATGAGTCGGTTTCGAAAATTACCTGGTGTTAGTCGACTGGGATACTCTTCTAGCATTAAAAAAAAAAAATTATCCGTTGGTAATTCCTAGCGATGGCTAGGTTAACCGCCTCCCGGAGTGCTAGCACCTTTGTTTGCAGGGCACTTTGACTATGGGGTCTCTATTGGAAGATCAACCCACCATATATAATCAAGTGTGTGGCTTGGGTCAAATCCAAATTAGTCTAGGCCAAGAACTAAAAAAGTAACTACGTTGCGTGAGCTTACGTAATTGTATGTATAATCCTTCCCTTAACAGAAAAAAAAAAAAAAAGAGAGAAAGAAGAACAGTCTTACCTAACGTAATTGTATATATAATCCTTCCCTTAACAGAAAAAAAAAAAAGAAGAAGAACAGTCCTACCTAAAAAGCTATTTCCTCATCCATAGCTATTAGAATCCTTTGTTAATATTTTTCTCCAATTGGAATTAATTACGTTAGGCAAACTTCCTTTTGGCTGAAATTAGCTTACTAGCATCACATGTAAACAATAACATAGAAAACAGAAAGTTGGACGAAAACATAAATTATAGTGGTTCATATCGAACGGCTAACTTCTTGTCACTAATATGCATATGAGTTCAATCAATCAAATGGTCACCAAAAGAGAACACCCCTCTCTTTGGTCATTGGCAGCCGCAGATGGGATTTTAAGCTCCACTTACATTGCTCATAGGCATATAACTTCAATCAATCAAATCGCCACCAAAGAGAACAAGCACCAGTTACAGTACAATTCAAACTGGAAATTAAATAACCTCCTTAAAAAATTCTCAAACAATTAGGCTTTATATTCAACCTTGGTTGCGATAAAATTATTAATGAAGAAGTAATAGCTCTCATTTGAACATGGTTACCTTAGATTTTACAGCATTCTATAGACACAATGGTGATGAAACTGACCCATCCTGCGAATTGTATGTGTTTCCCGTGCCTTGCCTGCTTGCCGGCCAGACTCCCTTTTTTTTTGTATCGTTGATTCACCAATATAATGGGGAACACAACACACGATTAGTATAAATATGACAGAAAAAGCTGCCTAATGCCAAAATACAAGGAGTTACGCCCAACTCTCCAAGGCCTAAAATTCAATCGGCGCCGGATAGTATAGAATATTAGATGTAACTATTTCACAAAAAGAAAGTATATGGACATTTTCCCTTTCTTTACTTTTCTTCAATAGATTAACATTTCATAATGCACTTGCCTAGCAAAGCAAATAAAATCAGTGTTTGTTTCATCTTCAAAAGATTCTATACACAGCAACAAAATCCAAACCGAAGCCTAGACGTTGAATTGGGGTTCAATCACAGCCTTAAAATTTTTGTAAATAAAATAAAAGAAAGTTAGTAATGACTAATGAGAGACAGGTGGGATGAAAAGGAAGTGAAGTGTTTTGTTGTTGGCAGATTAGTGATTTGGGGTTCAGCTTCGGTAGGTGACTAATTATCATCGCACGCACAGTCACGCCATTTGTGACACATAACTGCACGTGCTTTCTCTTTAAAGTGCACCATGCGGTCCATGCCCCCATTTCATTTTCACCGTCGTTTTTGCTTTCCCCAAAATGGAAACAAAAAAAGGAGAGGAGAATGAGAGTTCCATTTTGCATGATTATTATTAATAAATAATGTGCATGAAAAACAATGGAGTAGAAAGTGAAGCCCTTTTTCGGGATATATAATCCCAAAGGACGGTGGAGATTTCGCTTGGAGTAGATTTTTTATTCAAACGTGTGGAGTCTTCATTTAATGATTTGTCCAATAGTTGTCAAATTCCCAAACCAAGATAAGAAAATTGTAATAACAAATTCATTTATTTCTTCTCCATTGGTTAGCAATAAAGCAGAACTATCTTCCAAATCAAACCAAAGAATTGTAGTTTTTTATAGGACCATGAATAATATTCGAATATCTAGCAATTACGCTACAAATATAGAAAGAAACTTTAATAAAAGTCTCCATCTACCAACATATGTGGTGTGAGAAATTTCATGATGGGGATTCTATTGTTATTAGTTGTAAACCTCTTTTTTATCTTTATAAAATATTCTTGAGGCCCTATTTTTTTATTCTGATTTTTTTATTTTCCTGGTTTTTTTTGTAAAAGATGTAATGATATTAAACTTAACATGGTATGGGTTACAGAAGGGCTAGTTACATCTGCCAAAATGGCAGCCATGCAATAGTCTGGTGGAATGTCAAAGAATTCTCAACTCCTCGCTTAACCCACGAGCTCTTTTAGCTAAAATATCTACTAAATTTTTTTTTTCCTAGTAGTTATACTGGATATTATTAACTATCGAGTTCCGACCTAAGATAGAACGAATGCACTCAAGCAAACGTAGTTATTTTCCTAGTTTATACCTAAAGTTTTCACTCACAAAAAAAAAATTAATAACAAAATTTTCCGGTGTTCAGTGTTCTGCCACCGCTTACAAACTTAATAAAATTCCACATTGTTATAAAATACACGTTTTATAACGTGATGAATGTCGTTTACCTACCTATCTGTACTATTTCCCTATATATATTATGTATACAAAACACAGAAACAATAAGATGAAAATAAAAGCTTCCAGTCTTCTTCTCTCTCGTGCTTTTCATTTTCTTTCTCTGCTCAGTTTTTCCTCCTCTTCACGTTCATTATCACAGCATTAAAAACACCAAATTTATAACGCGTTATCAGCACGAAAGCCTTACCCGAGCTTGGTTTTACAAATCCCGAACAGAAAAGAAGGAAAAGGAGAGAAACCCGAGTTTAAAAAATACTGAAAAATGAAAAGAGACAATGAACAGTCCCGCCACCTCGGGTTACTGTTCATCTCTAAGTGTTCCACGGCGTTTCTCGCGTCACCACCACCACTGGCGCCCTCCCCGTCCCGTCGCCGACCTGACGGCACCACCTCTGGCTGTTTCCGCCACCGGACGCGCCGCCGGGAGAGGAAAACCCGACGGCCATGCCCAACGACCCGACAAGTCTCGTCGGGTCTGCCCCCTCTACCTGCAGCCAGCCTTCTGCTGCGTCGCCGTCTGCACCACCGCAGCCCTCTCCTCCTCCGTCCTCTATTCCTCCTTCTTCCGTCGCCGCTGCAGGACGACGCCGCCCTGAGGAGATGAAGCAAGCCGCCCCGAGTTCGCCACCTCGCTAACGCCGACGACACCTGCACGCTGCGAACAGCCTTGCCTTGCCGTCACCCGTCGCTCGTCCCGTGCCAGCTGTCATCACCGTCGCCTTGCGCCGCCCTCGCCTCGTCGCCCCGCCGCCAGGAGAACAGACCCGAGGTAGAAGAAGACCCCGGCGTGTTGTAACCGGGTCGGGTCTTGACCCACGCCTTGATGGGTTGAGGCGCAATGGTTCGGGCCTTTGGCATCTGGGCACAGATGCTGGGCCGACCAGTCAGGGCCTTTGCACGGCCCGACACCTGACCTTGGCCGGGTACTGTGCAAGGCCTGGACTGGCGCTGTTCATGGTCCAGCCCCAAAAAAAAAAGAGAGAGATGAAAAGAAGAGAAAAAAACAAAAAAAAAGGAAAAAGGGTGGGAGAGAGAAAATGAAATAAAAAATATATAATTATATATATATATATATATATATGATTTGGGAAAATAATTTTTGAAAACAAAATTATCAAAATATATATATCGGAATAGTAACCATGTTTTAGTATGATATATTATATATTATTGCTGAAAGATTTATCGAGTAAGCATATTATACATTTTTATTTAAATTATGATTGGGCTATTAAAAGGCCCATGTATTAGTATGATATATTATATATTACTGCTGAAAGATTTATCGAGTAAGCATATTTTATATTTTTTTATTTAAATTATGATTGGGCTATTAAAAGGCCCATGTATTAGTATGATATATTATATATTACTGCTGAATGATTTATCGAGTAAGCATATTTTATGTTTTTATTTAAATTATGATTGGGCTATTAAAAGGCCCATTGCATTTAATTTTTCGCTTTAATTTCATTTACGTTTTGCTTGGGCTTATACAAGGTCCATCGTATTTAATTTTTATTTATTTAATTTTAATTAGGCTAATTAATAAAAAGCTCATGTTTATTTATTTTATTTAAGTCTTTTATTTAATTTATTACAAATATTTGAGGCCCTTAAAATTTCCGGAAGAAATTTGCCATGGGCACTGAATGCATTTTAAATGCAAATAGTCTGGAAGACGCAATAAAAGAGAGAAATAAAGCAAAGACCGGAAGTCTTATTGCTAAAAGATCCTGCAAATCTTTAAATTAAAAGGAAATTGAAGAAAAATATGACCACCAGAAGTTGGGCATGATATGACCACCAGAAGGTGGATGTTGTATGACCACCAGAAGGTGGATATTGTATGACCATCAGAAGATGGATACTATTCTTATCTTGCTTACCCTGAAGGTGCAAGCCAAAATATATTGTATAATTTTATTATTTTATGTTCAGTTTTTATGTTCAGTTTAATTTAATTTAATTTTATTTTCTTTACACCATTTTATAATCGTTTCTAGAATAATGGCTCAGGCAATTGTCCTGAAGACAATGCAAGTTGACATCCAAGAGGGAGAATTATATGTGTGGATGTCAACTATTTCAGATAACATGTGATAGTACAATCTCAAAATGAGAAAAAGGTTAATACGCTCCAGAAGAACATAAGTTTGAATATGTTCCCGAAGAACTTAAGCTTTACTATGATCTAGAAGATCATATATTTATGCTCTGGAAGAGCTAACACTCTTGAAGAGTACAGAAACTCCCATTTACAGTAATAAAAGAGATTATTATGGATCTCGTTGAATTGACTCTGCTCTATTCCCTGAAGCGAATAATACAGTATAATTAATTGTGCTTTTGGCCCTGGATGAGGTTATAATGGCAAAGGGAAAGCATGCATATTATTATTGCATAATGGATCCATAACTGGAGAACATTCACATAGAGGAATTGTTCTCATACATAAAGTTGAAATAATTATTTTATCTGTTGGGTACAACATTAACTCTAAAACTCTGAGCCTCACTATTAATGTTAACCCTAACATTGTCGTTCTAGGAGAACCACATACCACCCATGTTATTTTCTCCAGGTATCTCAAACCGATTTGTTGGAGGAAAACGGAGTGGAATTACCCCATGGTTCTCTTCAGCTTGCCACAAGGTCTCAGTAATCAATACCATGTTAGGTTTTTACTGATTCTTCAGATCCCTTAAGGTACGCACAAAATCTTGGGACCTTCTGGCTACACCCCTGCAATTTCATAGTAGAAGTCGTACCTTAGGCCATGTAGGTGGTAACCCAGACACCCTTGGGACACTCCGAGCCATCATAGAAACTTGATAATAGCTGCTTTGATTTAATATTTGACAAGTAGGCTCTAGTTGAAATTCCTGCATTCTATCTGATATGAAAACATAAAAGAGTTAGCCGAGCCATAAAAGGAAGCCCTTAGAATGCTTTGGTCCTCTAGGAAGAAAGTCTCTTCCATAGGAGTCACAAAGAACCTAGATGAGTAAAGCTCATCAACAAAAACTAAACGAGGAATTCTTGCGAGTTCACTCGGCAGTTCCTCCTGCTGCTCATTCACCATGCTATAGGCTAGTCTATTCCTCCTTCCTAGAGAGGCACCCTCAACAAAGAAAACGGTAACGGGGGAAGGCATGTTTTATCTTGTTGATGTTTTTCTGTATGTTTCCATCACATATCCACCCCCCTTCTTATAGCTTGAGCTTAGACAGCTAGGTGTCTGTTTTCATATATAGACCCTCTTTCTATCTCCGAAAAGATCCAGAAGATTTTTCGGTAATTTGCATTATTTTTTCAGAAAATTCCAAAGCTTTCCAATCCTCGAGGATTTGCTTTTGGAAATGTTTGCCACTACATTAATTATTGCTCAATAATTCTGATCTTTTTCGACGTGAATGGCAGAAATAAGCCTAAAATTGGCACATATATTGCTAGCCTGAAGCTAGCAGTTGAGTAATTGAAACTTAACATATCCAGCCAGAAGCTGGAATGCACTAGCCTGGAGCTAGCAATTTTAAGTGTTTAAATACACAGTTTGCACAGCCCGATACTGTGATCAACTAGAAGTTGATTATTGGATATCTTGTTTGGCATGACCGGTTAGGCCATCCCGGATCAATAATGATGCACGAAATTTATTTGGTTATTCATTGAAAAACCAGAAGTTTTTACAATCAATGAATTTCCATGAGTTTGTTTGCTGCGAAAATTAATTGCTCGGCCTTCCTAAGATGAGGTTGGCCTAGAATCACCAGTAATTTTGGGAATAATTCAGGGACATGCACGCGGACTAATAAATCCGTCGTGTTGACCATCTAGGTAATTTTTACGATGCATCGACTAGATGGTCTATTGCGCGCAAGTTGGCATTGTGCGCACTTATTTTAATGATTAAGCCACTTGCGGGTAGACATCCCTAATTATGTTATAATACTATATGTCTAGATAATACTGGTATATTTCTTCAATGGATAATATATCATTGGCAATAAACCCAAACAGATCTGGGTGAATATCTCCAATTGATTGCAGGACCATTGTTGATGAAATATTACAGTTTGAGAAAATGGTATTTTACATGTAGCAGTACTTATGTGCATCAAGCCAACAAATTATCATAAAATCTCCCCATTTAATTAGTTCATGGTCACGAACCTAGTAACTCCCATCTTCGGACCATTTATTGTACAGTATATGTATATAATGCTCCACCACAGCATATTTGGTCCTTAAAAAAGACTTGGAATATATGTTGAGTATGTTGGGTATGTTAGTTATTAATTAAGTGAAAGAGTTTACCCAACATAAGGAGGAGGAAATAAGCTGCTGGATCAAGATATTATTGAAATGTATTATCAATGTATGATTGTTGATCCTCAAACAAATTAGTGTGAACATGAAGTTCAAAAGATGATTCATTTGCAGGAAATTGATATGCAATTGCCAGACACATAAAGTGCGAAATCTTATATACCAGCTGCAAATGATCTGTTCAAATTAATGTTCCAGAAGAACAAGTATAGTATGCAAATAAATCTAAAGTACGCAATAAGAGTAGAATATACTCGGTTCTAAAAGAAAACAAAATTCTCGATAGAGAGAATGGAGCAAAAGAGATAAGATGGCCCCAGTTAGAAAAGATGGCCTCCAATAGAGGTTCACATTAAATGTCCTCCAGAAGAGGTTTTTCTGACACAATTGATAAAGTTCCAGAAGTAATGCTGGTACCTAAAATAAATGAATATTGATGAGATCTCAATTACAGTGTCAGGAATGTGATGGAACCGACGTAAAATATGTAAGTTTCCGTAATCTATATGACACTCATATACAACATCAAATGCACAGCGGAAGCAAGGAAACTTAACCAAGAACCAAGTGATGCATCATAAACCGTATAATAAAACTTAACATACCTGGAAGATTAGGATCTTTCACCTAATAGCTGGGTAGAATCAGTGAGAGCTCGACAACAGCCTAGCTCCTCTACGGTATCCACACGAACCGTGATCGACTTGGTATCTTCACACGAAACCAACTCCGAGCACTCCCGGACTGGGTGCTAGCAGCAGAAACCGAGAGCTTGGGTTTTGTGGTGTTTTTTGGTTCTTCTTCTTTTCTTTCACAAAGAGGAAGAAGAAGAGAGGTTGAGAGGGTGTTTTGAAGCTCTGAAAAACGTGGTGAGGGAGCAGAGGAAGTGAATGATCAGATCACACACACCCCCCACTCCCAAAGGTCCATTAGTGGAGGTAATGGCCAACACCTTGGCCCCAATACCACTATTATTATGTCTTGACATAATAATGGTCCACTAATCCTTATCATCGTGCACAGCACCTAAAGTGGCACTAAAGGGGCTCAATAATTCTGACATTCAGCAAACCAACCACCCAAAAACGGCCCTGGTTCAACCCTGGTCCAACCACGATCCAACCACGGCCCAACCACACCCCGGTCGAACCATGGTCCAACCACGGTTCGACCACCTGCTCGAATCGACGGTTCTATGTGTGTGACCCTGTAGGCACTTGTAACGTCCGGCAATAATTGTAAAAACTTATTTTACAATTATAAGCAAAGAGCGGCGTCTAGCAACACATCATTGCTACCCGAACGACAAGATCAGTATTGATTCTCTATGCCTCGGAATATGTCATCGTCCCTTCGTCCCATTATCTAGATCAAACACGAGACATGGAATATGTCAATCTCGTATATGTTTAATCTATGTTTCTTGATCCCCGAGTTAACTGTATAAAACGGATACCCGTGATATCACCATATCACCTAATCCGAGCATGGCCATGCATTTAACAGTTCAACTCTATCAAGAAACCATACGATAATATACCCGTTATATGGGTTGGAAGAATCCCCTCTTGATCAATCAAAACCCACTACATACTCGGCATATACCCAATGATTACCCTTATGTCCACCCAGTTACGGATGACTAGGAATAATATCAAAGTACATGATTCATATGTTGGATACCTTGACGATCTCAGGTCGGAGGACAATTACATCTATAAGAACCACTAATGACATACATATAATGTTCCATGTAGTGTTCTTATGTGGGTCGGTCCAGTCCACAAGTTCCCCAACTTGTACCCTTATGTAGAATTCATATCACATATGCAATTCTCAACATACGCTAGTCTTAATTTATTATTACAACCCATCCGTAATAATAATCGACTAGGGACATTTAAGAATATGAAATATTCTAGGGATATAAGTATGTGCAAGCGTTTATCTCATAAACGATACTTATTGGAATAACCTTAATGTGTATACATGACAACAAATAATCATCCATGATTGGCTTTTGGGCATATTACACTAACAAAATAACCGTCGACGGAATGTTTGTTTTATATCATATAGCTCTAAATAAAAATGAGGATCATGAACCTACATTGGTGAATGTAGGCACAATATAATTAGCCAAAATAGAGAAGACATAAGGCTGTGTTATGAGAAATTTTTCGGACCTATAATCCGTACACCAGATGGTGTAGAACCAGTCGATTGAAAAATTGGGTATTTGTGCGAAAAGAAAATCATAATAGAGAAATTCAAAGCACGGCTTATCGCACAAAGTTTTACCCAAACGACTTGGTATTAATTGTGAGGAGATATACTCCCTTGTTGTGGATGCAATTATTTTTTATAAGTCTGGCATAATATGAAAAATTAGAAATGCATCTAATAGATGTTCTTACAGCCTATATTTCTATGGATCCATATATCATGACGTATATAAGAGAATCCCTGAAGGATTCAAGTTTCTTGAAGCAACTAATTCCCGGGAATATACAAAATTAAGTTAAATTGATGGTTTAAAACAATTTTTGAGTATGCATGGTATAAAGTACATACATGAATTTATGCTTATGTTGACAATTCATATCTATATATGTTTAAATATTATTGGAACTCTTGAAGAAGCTTCTAAATGCCGTGCTATGTTTTCAGAAAGATTTTGAGATGAAAGATCTCATAAAGGAATTAGACCAGTCCTGAAGTACCATATCATAGTGCAATTCATTTTGCTAGTAACATGAAGCCTAAAGCTTCTGCCATAAGCCTATTGGCAAGATATGGCTATGCTTTTATCTTCGGGATATAATGAGATATGGCATTATATTAATCCTTTAAACCCGAAGAAAATATAGTTTGTTTTGCAGGTGCAGGTCATTGATTTGATCCACATAAAACTCAAGTTGATACCTGAAGTATCATGGCAAGCACAAAATGCTACCAATACTGCAGAAATTGTTATTATAAATGAAGCTAGTCGAGACAGTGCTTGGCTACGTCCAAAGATGCTATATACTCAAGAAACATATAGAAATGATAGCAAGGTTGATGCTCCAAGAAGAAATTACGAAGATAATGCTGCCTGCATTGCCCAATTTAATGAGTTATGTAACAAAAGTGATCAGTGCAAGGCATATGTCACCAAGTGTCACCAAAAGTTGACAATGAAGATTGGCATGCGATGATATCAAGAAATCAAGGGATGCCAAAATCAGTGGGAGTAGAATACGCACTGTACTCTTTTTTCCTGCACCAAGTTTTTATCCCACTGGGTTTTTCTTGGTAAAGTTTTTAACGAGGCAGTTATTCCAAAAGTGTATTCTATCTACAATATAACGACATTCAAGGGGAGTGTTATAAAATACACGTTTTATAACGTGATGAATGTCGTTTACCTACCTATCTGTACTCTTTCCCTATATATATTATGTATACAAAACACAGAAACAATAAGATGAAAATAAAAGCTTCCAGTCTTCTTCTCTCTCGTGCTTTTCATTTTCTTTCTCTGCTCAGTTTTTCCTCCTCTTCACGTTCATTATCACAGCATTAAAAACACCAAATTTATAACACATATCAACTTTTTCTTTTTAATGATTTTTTTTCCAATTACCTCAACGGCTTTCCTATCGTCTGGGCTCCTCTCTTTGTCTCATTAATCTTTTAAATATCAATTTTGTTTTCAGTTATTAGTATTGAAATAAATCCTGTCTTAACTCCTCCCTTTCTCTAATCTATCCTATTATATATTTTGAATCCTTAAAACTGATATGGTGAGTTTGCACACAAATTATACTGTGCTACATCTATTTGTGCCCATTGTTCTAATACAATTCTACCGCAGTTGGGATATTGACAATCTCAAAATCAGAGATTCAAATATAGTAACGCACAAGAATTTATGAATGCTGTTGTGGAAGTGACTAATCATTTTTTGTCCTCTTCAATTCTCTTAGTTGAATTCTCAGAGTTTCATTAGAAACAAAAATGGTGTGGAAAGGTCGTCATGGTGCAGCGGAGAAGCTAAGGAGAGACCAAGGAGTCACGGGAACCGGTGTCCATCTCCCCAAGTCATCCTCTTTTTCTAGATGGTCACGAAATAGAGTACAGAAGGCTTTGGAGGATTCAAGAGCGGTGAGTGTTTTCGTGGAAAACCTTCCTTTCGGATGGTGTGTGGCGGACATGTTTAAAGAGATGTCCAAATTGGGTGTGGTCTTGGATGTCTATATTCCCAGCAAACTGACGAGGGAAGGAAATAGATACTGCTTTGTTTAAGGGGACGGGAAATGACAGTGCTTTTGTTTCTAGGATTAATAGGTCCAAGCTTATCAATGGAATGTTGAAAGCTAATCTAGCAAAGAGTAGGGGTGAGGATGAGGTAAAGAAGAATCCCATTTTACAGAGCAATAAGGGGTTCAAAATGTCAGGAGTAAGTCAGTTGAGCATACAAGGATTCAGAAGGGTAGGTCTTTTGCTCAAGCAGTAGAGGTGGATGTCCCTGCAGATGCTTTTGGACAAGGTCTTAATCCGACCAATCATGTATCTTTCACTTTCAACTCATCTGAAGACTGTATTATTAAGTTGAAAGCTTGTGCTTTTGGCATATTAAGAGATGGCATTGAACTGGGAGACGTTTCAAAATGCTTCCGCCTGATTACAAATTCGGTGGTGGAGATTAAAAGGCTCGGGGACAACTACATCTTAATCTCTTTCGACTCAAATGAAGCGCTAGCGGCCTGTCTAAAACACAAGAAAGCCTGGGAACAAAGGTGTTTTGATCTGCTGAAGGAGTGGGAGTTAGGGGATCGGGCATCTCAGAGGGAATGTTGTATGTATGTTTATGGTGTTCCACCGCATGCATGGTGCGATGAGTTTTTTTGTCAAATAGCTGTTCGTTTTGGCAGGTTCATCAAACCTCTTAATCCTTTGGAGTCTTGTAACAATTTCGAGGTGGCGGGGTTCAAAATATGGCTACGCACAAACATTCCATATCCAGATCTTTTAAGGTGGTAATTGATGACAAAGAGTTTGATATTGCGGTTGTTGAGGCCCAACCTTGTTTTGCTATGACTGGGGAACCGTCGCGGTGGGCCATGCTAACCTGATGGAGGAATGGGGTGCATCTTCGACTGAAAGGAGCAGTAGCTCTTGCCCAAAAGCTTTTACTCCTAGGGTTAGAGATGATCAGAGACTTGAGGGGGATCACGTTGGCGAAGTCCAAAATTCCCAGGACCCTTTTGGCATTTTGGACACCATAAGATACCTGGAGAAAGGAAAAGGCATTTTGGAAGAGGGCACAAAGAATAACTGCTCTGGCTCGGGAAATGTTTCTCATACAAGGACTGTCAGTTCCAAGACAAGTGAGAAATGTGGGGGTATTAATGTGCCACAGAACCCTCCTCTTATCAAGGATCCACTTTCTACAGTGGTGGTGGAACCGGAAATTCACGCGCATGATAAGTGCAATGGCATCCCAAGAGACAAAGTTGATAAGTCAGGAGCGGCGGCTAGGGTGGGGTCTAGTTTGATAGAGGAGGCGGTTAAGGTGGGAAAGAATTTGAATGGTGGGATGGATAGGGCAGGGTCTAAATCTAGTGGGCCAAATGACTTGGTGCATCATGATAATTCGGTGGCCAACCCAAATAAAGTGAGAGGTTGTGAGTTGGAGGTGGGCTTTATCGGAACAACTGAGGTATCCCTTGTAAGTCATTCACTTAATGGGCCCAGTGTGGAAATTAATGAGTTGGAAGATAATAGCTTTCCAGAGCTTGAAACAACAACACTTAGAGTGGATGGAGAGGTTATCTCTTTAAAGGCATTAGAAAAGCACTTCAAGCTTTTTCTAGAAACAGCTAAAGCTAATAGGTGCTCTCTTTTTGGGCGTCGGGGTAAGATAAAAAAGATTAAAAATTCACAAATAGGGGAAGTGTGAGATCATTGCAATCTGGTGATAGCACTACACAGGATGAGGATATCGCCATTGGGAATCGTCGAGCAGCTAATTTGTCCTGCCCGACTGTGTCATTTAAGTCGGTGGAAGTCGATAATACTCTCGATGTGAAGGCCCTCTCCCCGAGGGACCCACCATATTCAGGTATTGTTACATCACTCCCTCTGCCCGATTAAATCCTTTACCGTGTTGCAGCACTAGGGATTCGAACTCGGGACGTGATGCTTTTTATCCCCCTCAAGGAGAGCACCTTCACCAACTCATCTGTAGATGAATTGGTGAAGGTGCTCTCCTTGAGGGGGATAAAAAGCATCACGTCCCGAGTTCGAATCCCTAGTGCTGCAACACGGTAAAGGATTTAATCGGGCGGAGGGAGTGATGTAACAATACCTGAATATGGTGGGTCCCTCGGGGAGAGGGCCTTCACAGAAAAGGCGCCCTAGTGCTGCAACACGGTAAAGGATTTAATCGAGCGGAGGGAGTGATGTAACAATACCTGAATATGGTGGGTCCCTCGGGGAGAGGGCCTTCACAGAAAAGGCGCCTTTTCTGTGAAGGCCCTCTCCCCAAGGGACCCACCATATTCAGGTATTGTTACATCACTCCCTCCGCCTGATTAAATCCTTTACCGTGTTGCAGCACTAGGGACTCGAACTCGGGACGTGATGCTTTTTGTCCCCCTCAAGGAGAGCACTTTCACCAACTCATCTGCAGCTGAATTGGTAAAGGTGCTCTCCTTCAGGGGGATAAAAGCATCACGTCCCGAGTTCGAATCCCTAGTGCTGCAGCATGGTAAAGGATTTAATCGGGCGGAGGGAGTGATGTAACAATACCTGAATATGGTGGGTCCCTCGGGGAGAGGGCCTTCACAGAAAAGGAGATGAATTGGTGAAGGTGCTCTCCTTGAAGGGGATAAAAAGCATCACGTCCCGAGTTCAAATCCCTAGTGCTGCAGCATGGTAAAGGATTTAATCGGGCGGAGGGAGAGATGTAACAATACCTGAATATGGTGGGTCCCTCGGGGAGAGGGCCTTCACATAAAAAGGCCCTCTCCCCGAGGGACCCACCATATTCAGGTATTGTTACATCTCTCCCTTCGCCCGATTAAATCCTTTACCATGCTGCAGCACTAGGGATTCGAACTCGGGACGTGATGCTTTTTATCCCCCTCAAGGAGAGCACCTTCACCAATTCAGCTGCAGATGAATTGGTGAAGGTGCTCTCCTTGAGGGGGATAAAAAGCATCACGTCCCGAGTTCGAATCCCTAGTGCTGCAACATGGTAAAGGATTTAATCGGGCGGAGGGAGTGATGTAACAATACCTGAATATGGTGGGTCCCTCGGGGAGAGGGCCTTCACACTCGAGGTTGCGAGAGAGCTGGGCTTGGAAGTTGATGGGAGTACAGAGAAGATTATGTAGATGGTGGAAGGTTTGGTGGAGAAGGAAAGGAATGACTGGGTGGACTCCTGAGCACCCCTAAAACTGTTCATTTGTCACTGGTTCGTCTACTTTGTGTTTGCTTTTCCATTTATTATGTTTTCTCTTTTCTCTTGGAATGTGAGGGGGTTTGGGTCAACCTAGAAGCAAAGAAGTATTAGGGAGTTAATTTTGAGAGTTAGGGCAAGAATTGTTTTATTGTGTGAAGCCAAATGCTCAGGTCTGAGTAATAGAGAATATGCCAATATCAAGGGAGGAACTCCGTCTGATTCTATTGAAGTAGGAGCACAAGGAAATTCTGGGGGTCTTATCTTGACTTGGGATTGTGATTTTTTTGAGTGTCGCAGGAGGTCGATGGGCACCAACTGGTTAGTGGTGGAAGGTGAAATAAGGGGTGGCCCTGGAATTACGATATGCGGTGTCTATGGCCCAAATAATATGGAAGGTAGGATACTGTTATTGGAGGAGCTACTTATTCAAATCAAGAGGATTTCATTACCGTGGCTGGTAATCGAGGATTTTAACGAGGTTCTGTCAATGGCGGATAGACTTAGTGGGAGAATTTGTGTCAGAGGAGCAAGGGCATTCTCAGATTTCATATCGACTGCGGAATTGTGCGAAGTGGAACTTCAAGACAGGCAGTTTACTTGGGGTAACACTTTAGCGGCCAGCAAGATTGATAAGGCTTTTTTTGATCCTATTTGGTTTACTCTATTCCCTTCAATCAAGCTTTGGGCAGAGAGTAAAGGAGACTCAGATCACTGTCCGATAGTTCTTGCATAGAATCATCAAGACTGGGGTGCACGGCCGTTCAGGTTCCTCAACTGTTGGATGTCTCATAAAAACTTTGAAGGGGCATTTAGAGGGATGTGGGATGCAGCTTGTAATCAGTTTCCAGGTAAATTTTGCTTGATTCGGAAACTGGGTTTCCTAAAAAATTCCTTGAAGGTCTGGAATAAATCTATCTTTGGTCATGTTGAGGAAGAAATCAAGGACTTGAAGGTGAAGATAGATGATCTAGATCGCATCACTGATTCGAGGAGCCTAAACGAGGAGGAAGCAGGTCAGTTATATTCTTGGAACTCAGAACTCTCTAGTCATCGGAAGCAACAAGAGTGTTTATGGCGTCAGAAATCCAGGCTGAATTGGTTATAGTTGGGTGATAGAAACACCAAGTTTTTCCATCTTTCTGCGTGTAATAGGGGCAGAGGGAACAGTATCCAACAGGTCAACTTCAATGGTTGTATTTTGACGGAGCCAAATGAGGTGAAGAATGCGGCAAAGTTGTATTTTGAAGACTTGTATAAAGCCCTACCAGAATCACGATTTAAATGGGCTAATATTCCTATCAAGAGGATTTCGGAAGAGCAGGCTAATTTGTTGGAGTTACCTTTTAGTAAGGAGGAGGTCAAAAGAGCTATTTGGGAATGTGATGGAGATAAGGCCCCAGGCCCAGATGGGTTTAATTTTAACTTCTATAAGATGGCCTGGGATCTTATGAATGAGGATCTAATGATTATTGTAAATGATTTCTACAAATCGGGTCGTCTTCCCAAAGGCATCAACAGAGGCTTTATTGCTCTTATTCCGAAGAAACCTGAGACAGAGGGTTTCGATGATTTCCGGTCGATCTGCCTTATTCACGACATATACAAAATAGTGGCAAAGATTCTTGCAAGGAGAGTAAAATCGGTGATGCAAACAGTCATTAGTGAAAATCAATTTGCCTTTGTGGAAGGGAGGTCTACTTTGGATTGTGTTTTTTCAGCATCGGAGATGGTCCAACACTAAAAAAGAGCAAAGAAAAGGTTGTCCTATGGAAGATCGATTTCAGGAAAGCCTATGACTCGGTTTCTTGGGTTTTTCTCATGGAAATTCTTCAAGCTATGGGCTTTGGAGAACGATGGAGGAGATGGATCTGGGGTTGCATCAGTAGCGCAAGCATGGCAGTTTTGGTTAATGGGAGCCCAACGGAGGACTTCCTTACCTTTAAAGGGCTTAAAAAAGGAGACCCTTTGTCTCCTTTTCTCTTCAATATTGTTGCTGAAGGGTTGGCAGTTTTAGTAGGACAGGCAGTGAGTAAAGGTTTGATCAGAAAAGTTAATTATTGTCAAGACTTGCCCCCTCTTCTATAGTTTGCGGATGATTCACTCTTTTTCTCTCCAGATGACCTAGAATCCCTCTTAAATTTAAAGCGTTGTTTGAGGTGTTTTGAGGTTCTTTCAGGTCTTGGAATTAACTTCCACAAGAGTAGCATGGTGGGGGTAAATATATCAGAAGAGAGGACTAATGAATTGGCGGGGATGCTTTTGAGCAAGGCTGACCGTTTCCCTATTACCTATTTGGGGCTACCATTGGGGAAAAATATGAAGCATTTGAATGCTTGGGAGCCAGTGATCAACCGCATTAAGAATCGACTCGCCAGTTGGAAAGGCAAGTTTTTATCTCTAGGAGGAAGAATCACCTTAATTAGGGTGGTTCTTAGTAATCTGCCCATCTACTATCTCTCCTTGTTTCAGATTCCTACCGGCGTGGCGAAGAGAATCGTGAGTATTCAGAGATTTTTTTTGGAGTAGATGTAGTGATAAGTGGAAAATGTGCCTAGTAGCATGGGATAAAATTGCAAGGCCAAGACAGTGCGGGGGTTTGGGAATTGAAAATATTTTGGTTAAGAACCATTGTCTTCTCTTCAAGTGGCTTTGGAGATACGCCACTTTGGATCTTTCTCCTCAATCATGCCCGATCTGGTTTACTTTGGTTAAAAACAACTACGCAGCCAATTCAGATTCTTCCTAGCCAGTGTTTTTGGAAAACGACTGCTCCCCCTTATGGAGGAATATTATGAGGTCGGGCAAAGTAAATGCAAGTGGAGGAGTCAGGCTCATCGATAATGTTAAATTGGCTTTAGGGCGTGGTGACAAATGCAAGTTTTGGCTTGATAATTAGAGGGAGGGTGAACCACTATGTGCTGCTTTCCCGAGACTCTTCTCGGTCTCCCTCGATCAGTTGGCGACAGTTGGTGAGGTTCTAAAATGGGTGAATGGGAGCTGGGAGTGGGAGCTACAATGGAGGAGGAATTTGTTTACATGGGAGGAGGGGGAATTGAGTGGTCTTTTGAGGCAATTGTCAAGTGTAAGACTGCAGGTGAGTAAGTGTGATGAATGGTTTTGGAGTACTCCGCCTCACGGTTCTTTTTCTGTGAAGTCTGGATATGCCTTTTGTATGTCAGCCAGAATAAATTATACCAAAAAACCTTGGGTTTGGAATCGATGTGCTCCACCCAAAATCGAGAGTTTTTTATGGATGGCTTTTAATCAAGGCATAGCAGTTCGGTCAATTCTATTGAGGAATCAAATCATAAACATCAATTCTGCATCTTGCCCTTTCTGCAATTTGGAGATGGAAACCGGAGACCACTTGTTCATACATTGTAAGCATGTTTGGTGCCTTTGGAGCAAATTATGCCTTTGGTGGAATGTGAGTTGGTGTGCTCCTTGCTCCCTGGAAGATCTGTTTGCATCTTGGTTTACTTTGGCGGGGACCTGCAGGGCTCGAGCTGCATGGATGGTCGTGTTTTACAGTACGATCTGGCAAATTTGGTTACTAAGAAACAGGGTAATTTTTGACTCTGCTGATCCGGATTGGGGAAGGGCTCTTGAGGTGATTCTTTTGAGATCTTTTAATTGGATAAAAGCTTGTAATGCCGATTTTCCTTTTGATTTCTTTGCTGTAATTATTTGTTCCGATAGCTTTAAATCATGGCAGGGCCCTAGATGTAGGTTCAGGCTTGTATAAAGACCTTGTCCTTTATTTCCTTCTTTTGTACTGCTATCTAACATAGGCCCATAGTCATCAATCTGATGACTATGCCCTGTGTTCTTTTATTCTAATACAATAAAATTGTTTCATAAAAAAAATTCTCTTAATTTCTTGATAATGACTTTTTGTTCTCAAATTTTCAAATTGAGGTTATCTCCTCGTTTAGTCCATTTTACCGTCATTTTGATTAATGCATGATTTGCTTAGTTGTAATAGAACAGGTGCAATCTAATCCAATTTAAATTAATTTTCTATAGGCCATACGTACCGGATAGCATTTATCATGCTTGTCCCATAATAATTATGGTCGACTTATCTTTTGCTCATGTATGTTTCTGTTTTCTTTCTTCCCAGCATCAACTCATCGAGCATGGGCATAGGACCATTGTGCTAACCACGAGGGAATTCACAAGCACCAGCCTGTCGTTGAAGTTAGGGGAAAAAAATCTTCATGCCATAGTAGCATTGATTGTAAGATGGGTCCGCCACAAAAGGCAGCAACATCAAAACATACAGTACATATATAGTAATTACTATGTGTCTTTGTGAACTTAATAGCATTGGTCCTAACTTGTTTGTGTGTTTTTTTTCCCAGGAAAAGGCATCTCTATATTGCACTAAAGGAAGGAGACCTGCCTAGCCAAATTAAATGGGTGAGCGACTCATGGTGACATACCAAAATGACAAGACGCACACTCTATTAGGGGAAATGCATGAACTTGAGTTTCAAACATGACTCAATTGTACTTGGCTTCAATATTGCTTAATAAGGTACACCAAACAAAATTTGAACTCGAGTAATATATAGTTTGGATGATTGTCAAGGAAGGAGAGGTTCACCTCTGTTTGTCATGTCATGGGATCAATATCTCACTAAATCTAAATTGATTATGAATTATTGTTCTCCAAGAAAGAAAAATCCAATATGAATTAGTTACTAGTAAAGAGAAAAAATCCCATCGTAATCCTGTTATTGAATTTAACACACAACAAATTACTCAAAAAATTATAATTGGAGGAAATGGGTGAGTAAAAAAGAGATAAATCCAGGTCATAATGCAAACTCGAACAATTCAGCCGCCTCAATTGAACTCGCAGCACTAATTGGTCACCAATAATTAATAAAATTTCACACTATCTCTCTCTTTTTTGTTTTTATCCGGTTTACAAATCACAATCGTCCCAGTTTCAGTTCCGATCTTACTTCTCTTCTGAGGATTTTATTTTGTTTGTTTATCTTCATGTTGCGATCCTGGCTTTGACTAAAGCTGTCGTGCACGTAAGCAAAATTGACCAGCTGTCTTCTTTTACCTCCATATAAATTCTGCGGCACTCGGAAGCAAAATGTTAAACAAACTCTTGTTCTAGAAAAAAAAAAAAAACACAAACGTTTTTAAAAACTTATATTTATTTCACTATTCATTACTATTATTTAACGAAAATATTAGGTATTTATAATGGCCCCCACTTCCTCGATCGCAATTTACAGGTTAAAAAATCGCATGGAGGAGCAGCCAAAAAAAGGAACGTAAACTACTCGAAACCTTAACAACTGATGTCACCATTAAAAATTAATAGCACTTATAATGAATCACAATGCAATCTCTTCTTGCTCTCTCCGTTGTTTTTTTTTTCTTCACCATCACTTTTGAAGTTTTAGTTTGGTTGTGGCTCTAGAATTTTTAGATAGCATTGAGTATTTAGTCTTCAATTACTTCGTATCTCTTTAATTGCAATGTTTAGTTTGTTTGAAAATAAATAATTGAATCTCAGCCAAAAAACATATCAATTCGATTAGTAAAAACTTTATGTAATTAAATTTAAAGTTGGTGAAGCAATTCACAAAAAATTAACAATAATAATTTGATATGTTTTCAACATGAAGTTAATTACTCTCCGAGATAAGGCTGTTGGCTCTCCTATCTGGAGAGCCATTAAGTCAGTATGGCCTTCTGTGGCGCAAGGTGTGCGATGGGTGATTGGAGATGGGCGACGTATTTGGTTTTGGAGTGATTGGTGGGTTGTTGGTTGTGAGGGCCCTCTGATTCGTTATGCTTCTGCCTAGGTGGTAGGGGAGCAGGTTCACTGGACTTTGGACCAATTTGTTACGGTTTCGAAGGCCTGGAATCGGAGCCTTTTTTCAGACTTTCTTCCTCGGGAGATTGTCCTTCAGGTAGCTGCTATGCAACCTCCTATTCATGGTCAGAGTGATATGGTGTGTTGGGGTCTTTCTGATTCTGGGCTTTTCTCCTCGAAATCTGCTTATGAACTGCTTGCCAGGGAGGAGTGGAATTCTTATGACTCTCTCTGGGATTGGGTTTGGCGATGGCAGGGGCCTCAGCGTATCTGTTCTTTTCTTTGGCTGGTAGTCCATGAACGCCTGATGACAAATGAGCAACGCTTTCGGCGTCGTTTCTCTGCTTCTCCCTACTGCGAGGCTTGTCTTGGCGTTTCGGAGAATGTGCTGCATGTCTTGTAGGGTTGTTCGCGAGCGCACCGGGTTTGGTGGATGCTTGTTGATCCAGCCACATGGGCGGATTTTGTTTCGGGTTCTTTGCATTGTTGGCTTCGTAAGAATTTTACTACGGATTATGGCCTCCTGGGGTCGGGTTCTTGACAAACCGTGTTTGATGTGACACTTTGGCTACTGTGATCATGGCGGAATGGCTGGGTATTTGGTCGACATGGTATTGGGTTTTATTCTATCCCTGCTATTCTTCATCTAGTCTCGGACATTCAGGGTTCTATCCGAACCAAGCTTTCTTTGCGCCCTGTGCCTTGTCGACAGTTGCAGAATGTGGGGTGGTCTGCCGAAGTTCTGGTTGGTATAAATTGAATACTGATGGTTCTAGTAAGGGTAACCCGGGTTCAGCGGGTGCTGGTGGGGTATGTCGAGATTCGGGAGGTGGGTGGTGTTTTGGTTTTAATGTGTTTTTGGGTATTTGTTCTTCCTTCAAAGCTGAAGCGTGGGCGGTGTATTTTTGTTTGAGGCATGCATGGTCGGTTGGTGTTCGCTGTGTTGTTCTCGAGTTGGATTCTCAGGCTTTGGTCCATCTTCTCCAGTCCCGCTCTTTTGGGAAGGCTGATCATCTTTTCCGTCAGCTTGGCTCCCTTTTAGCGCAGGATTGGGAAGTGGTGATTCGTCATACTTACCGTGAGGGGAATAGGCTGGCTGACGCTTTAGCCAATGCTGCCACTAGTTCAGTTATGCAGTTGAACATTTATTTGTCTGTTCCTTCTTTTTGTATTGATGTTTTCCGCTCGGATTTACATGGGGTTTCTTGGGCCCGTGCTTGTGTTCCCTGTTAGCGTTTCAATAATATGGGCTTAGGCCCCGTCTTTCTAAAAAAAAACATGAAGTTAATTATATAAATTTTTTTTTCTTAATTTAAATTTTTAATAAAAAAATATGATGATTTGAAAAAAAAAGAATTATACAAATTTTATCATAAAATAAATCGGCATTGTGTTTTTATAGACTAAATCCTTAATTATGGGGATATTGCATTTTTTATAAATTAAATGAATTTTCAAGGAAGTAAACAAAATGAAAAAGGTAAGTTATGTACATAAAAATAATGGTAAGTACCAATGAGGTTGGTTCAAGTGGTAAGCGACTTGTTCCGCTTAAGCGAGGTCTCGGGTTCGAGCCCTCGTGTACGCAGAAAACCTCATTTGGGAGACTCACCCACTATTACCTAGGTGCGCCACTCGAGTCGAGCTAGATTTAGTCTGGTGCTTTTGATATCCTTAAAAGTGGACTGGCCCGGGATATCAGTGGGAAACTAAAAAAAATAATGGTAAGTTAATTATTAATGTTTTTCTTATTTAAAAAAGCTCAAAACACCTATAATCTCGGGATGTTCACATAAACATTTGGATAATAATAAGTAGATAATATATTTATATATTTAGACTAAAAATGATAAATCAAAATATTTTTGTAACGTAACCAAATAAATAAGAAATTACAATTTTATCTTTGAATATTTTTAAAATTTTAGGGAGGGGTCCGATGAAATAGGAGGGAACGAAGACTGAATCGAGGGTCATAGAATACTGAATGAGCACTGAACCATATGTGGTAATGTGTCAATCATGATGATTCCCCCACTCTTCCTCAAGGCCAGGGAATACCCTCTTCTTTAATTCAGTGTCCATGAATGTTCCACGCCATCCAAAAAAAAATGAAAAAAGTGTTTTGCTTTTAAAAAAGAAAAATTACCCGTTTCTCCCTTTGATATTTTCTTCACATGTGAATTTTTGTCCAGCTTTTATTATTTTTTACACATTGATTCTTCCGAAAAGAAAAAAAAAATAAACCTTGTCCAGATTCACTTGTATGAGATCCCCTCATATTTTTTTTTGATTGTGAAAATTGCGAGGAACAGTATCCCCTCATTTTTTTTTTTTGGTCTGCGACCGGGAAATAGAGTATATTAACTATAATCAAAAAGTTTACAGAGATCTGAGATCTTACACCTCAGGACATCCCTCGTTCACAATAAGGCTATTAATTACATCATGAGGGGAAACAAGATAAGTTAACCCTGGACTGAAATAAGGGGCTAACAAGGCCATGGTGTGAGCTACTTGGTTGGCCTCTTTGTGAACAAAAGTCATTGGGATAGGGTCAGGATTTCCCCTCAAGGAATGAATCTCCTCAACGATGCTGCAGCACTCCCTATCCCCTCATATTTGACAGTGGAGGAGTGCTATAAAAAAATAGAAACCTCGAGCTATGGAGCAAGCATAGACCAATTGGGTGTCGTGTTGCAGTCACGTGTTAACAACGTGCGAGGGCATCATTTGATGCTTGGCCTAGGTTCTCTAGCTAGAACCGACTGTTTACTACTACGGAATTATTAGTCATGTCATATACATACTTAAGAACAATTACTTTGAAAAAATTAAAAAAAGACAGCCATATGCAGTGATACCGCTCCCAAGAATTGAGGGCTTGTGGTTGAGAAGAAACAAGGGAGGAGTATTTTGTCCAGCTAAAGCAAGACTTTGCCCTGTCACGAACCAAGTTGGCTTCCAGAATTCGTTTACCAATGATTTTTCTTCAACATCCCGAGCAGGACAACAAAACATTGCTACCCGAGCAAGCAAGTGTCCGTTACTGTGTGTTGCTGCTCTATTGCAATATGCTCCATATGCTTCGCTACCAAATTGAATTCTGCAAACAACCCATCTCTAGGCAAGTGGGGAAAAAAAAAATGAAGAACAAAATAACATCTTTAAACCAGCCACCCGCAGTTCTAGAAATCAATAGGCCGTTTTCTTACATGTCTTATTTCAAAACTTCAAAGCCGTGAGTTAGACCTAGCAATTCGTATATCTTTGTTTGTTTGTGTCTCTTTTTTTTTTTTTTGCCGATTGTTTGTTTGTCTCGAGTTGCACATGTAAGTAGTAGTTATCGACTAGTCAATTTGAAAACGACTCGATTAATAATCATGCTGTGGAGACATAATCTGTTTGATAATCTTGTTTTGTTCGTGTTGATCCTGCAGTTAATCCACCAAATCTAGTAAGTTCACAAGTCAATTCTTTCATCTACAAAACACATTTTAGTAACTTTAGCCGTAATAATTACTCCCTCCATTTTATAAAAAAATTTTAAGGTTCTTCCACGGTGTGTACCAAAATTAAGACAACTTATATTGTATGAATAATAGTAATATTTGACTAAATCCTCCTTTCTCAAAAAAAAAAAAAATATTTGCTAAACCTTGGTTTTCACATGTTATCTAATAATAAGGATATAATTGAAACCTAGCATTGACTAAGAATTATAGAGTGATAAATAATTTTAAACAAATTAAAATCTCTAAACCCTAAAAAAAAAATTAATGCTAATTGTGTGTTTTCTAGAGTGTTTTCAAACCTAGTTCAGCCTGGCCGGTTGAACCTGATTAACCGTGGCCCGGTTGGTTTTTCGGGTTAGTTATTTTTTTTATAAATTTTGAGTTGAATCCGAATTTGATCACTATTTATCTGGAAAAACCGTGACCTAGTGGCTCGAGTGGGTCAACCTCTAGTCCGGGCTTAACAACATTGGTTTTTTATTGAGTGAAGTAAAAGTACAATGAAGAAGTTTAGAAAACAAAACACCCAGAAGCCTTAGTGTAAGAAACATTAGGGAGTTACAAAAGGGTCAGTCTAAAATAACACTTTTAGAACATCTCCACAAACTTGAGAATATTATTAACACGACAGCCTACATATACCTAATTAGGCACGAATGTGATAGACTTGGTCGGGCTTAACCCCGCCCATATGGCCCAATTAGCCCCATATTTGTTGGCCCAACTTGGCCCAAGTGGGGCCCAATTTGGCCCGCATGATATGGGCCGAGTCAGCCCCACAAGCCAACTCTGGGCCCAAGCAGGCCTGACGAGTTAGGCCCAGGTCAGGCCATGCGAGCTTGATTAGGCCCATATGGGCTGGACCTACACGGGTCCAACCTGAACCAGGTGAGATGGGATGCACCGTGGCGGGTTGGTAAAGGGGGAGTTAAAACTGGAGGATACCGAGGAGAGGTGAACTTGGGTTTTTAAAAAAATTAGACGAGATAGTTATAATTACGAAATTAAAATATTGAGATAATTAAATTAGAATATTAATATTTGGGTATTATGGATATCCATCACCCAATCCACAAACTCCCATGGTTATGTGGGTTAGATGTGTATATTTATCCTTTAATACGCAAATAATTTTACACTGACCAATCTATACCCAAAACACCCATTTATGATGGGTATAAATAGTTAATTTATTGAGTACTCAATCCATTTTGTCACTTCTAGTATTATATTATTATAACTATCGTACAATTTTATATGATAATGATGTTGAAGAAGAATAAAATATTTAGTATTTTATTTTATATTTTAAATTTATTATAAGATTCTTATTTTTATATTATTTAATGATATTAACTTTCTTTAAAAAATATATATATGAGTAAAGAAGAGGATGAAGATTGAGAAATAAAAGATTGTTTGGTTTTAAGTTGGGCATGAGAATTGCTATATTCTACTTTTGAATTATGGAGTTCATGTTATTTTTTAAATTTTTATAAACTTTGGAACATATTTCATGAATGCCAAGTTAATAATCAAATGATTTTTTAAATTAGATTTTATTTTTTTGCTTAATAGGTATAGCTGTAACTGTAACAGCCCGGGTAAAAATTTTGGATTTTTACCGGACTGTAAAAGTCTATTTACCGTGATTTACTGTTGAATTAATCTTGGGTAATTAATTCAAGATAAATCGGGAGTCGTTTTTCTAAACCGAGTGTTTTCCCGCGCTCGTGATTTTCCCGCGAATTTTTCGGAACTAAGTTGGTATTTTTCGGGTTTCGGAATTTCTCGGAAAATCACACCGGAAAATAACTAAGGAGGTATCGGTTATTATCTGGTCCGGATCGGACTCGCCCGTAATACGGACGAATTGTATTATTTGATTTCACATGCCAAATAGTGAATTTCCAGTTATTTAAGGAGAAGAGGAGCCGGTGAAGATGCAGAAGGAGAAAGGAGAAGGAAAAAAGAAAGAGAGAAAAAGGAGAGAAAAAAAAAAGAAAAGAGAGAAAAGAAAAAAAAAGAAAAGAGAAAAAGAAAAAGGAAAGAAAAAGAAGAAAAAAAGAAAATAAATCAGAAAAAAAAGAAAGAAAAAAACAGGGAGGAAGAAATGAAAAGGAAAAAAAAAGAAAAAGAAAAAAAATTTCAGAAAATCAGAAAAATAGAAAAAAAAAGGAAAGGAAAAGAAAATAAGAAAAGAAGAAAAAAAAGAAAGAAAGAAAAAAAATACAGGAGCTACAGTAGTCACCTTCCCCGCCTCGTTACTGTGCACGCGACGGAGCTCCGGCCGTCGTTTCGACTCACCGCCGCCACCAGGAGCTGTGTCACGTCGTCGCGACCTCACCCATGGCGTCGCCGTCGAGTTCCGCCGCTTCCGCCGCCCTGACGCGCGCTAGACCCGCCGAGGACCCGGCGGATCTGTGTTCCTCGCACTTTCCGCCTCCTGCCGGCGACGTCGCGTCAGTTTCTCGCCGCCCCCGCGCCGCTCGTGCCGCCCAGATGTCGAGGTGGTGCTCGCGTCCTTCCTCGCGCCGCCGCCGTCGTCGCCAGCCACTCGACCCGTGAGGTAAGGCCGCATCCGACCCGTTTCCTTCCCGGGTCGCGCCTCCTGGGTTGGATCCGGGTTGGCTTTATTATTTTTTTTAATTATATATATATATATATATATATGTTTATATAATTATTTCTGTTAATTAATTTCTGAAAAAAAGAAAATATTATTTTGGAAAATTTCATGCAATATTTTTGGTTCGGTTTAGGAATATATTCTTCAATTAAGGTAATTATATTTTGTTTGTAAATTAATATTATAGTTAGATTGGAAATTATATATATGCCTTGAAATTAATTTCTGGAAATTAATATGCATATTATTTTCGTCTGGAAAATTATGATTGTGGTTTATTTAAATAAATATGTATTTTTTTAAATTTAAGTTAATTATATTGTGTGTTGGAAAATTAAATTGTATATGTATTTAGAAAAGATAAATACTATTTATATTTTCTGAAAATTATAAATAGTTTATTATTTTTCGGGAAAATTATAGTAATTATTATTTTGGATAATCTTAGTTAATTTATGAAAATTATTTTGAAAAAGAGTTTTAATTAAAGTATGGTACCGAAGTAGTATTAGGATATACGTTCGGATAAATATTTTCGGTAAATGGAAATAATATCAGATAAGAACCGAGATGGGTAATTTCGTAGTATTGGTATCATTGCATACCGAATATGTGCATTTATGTGAGTGTATGTTGATTTATTGTATAGGTTTGATATCGGGCAGTTTCTCGAGGAGCCGGCGTCGGACCGGTCATAGTTTCCGAAGTTGAGTAAACGGCCAAGGTGAGGATGGATTTCCTTCAATATGTGCCTTATTACTCGGTTATTGTGTTTGGTGTTGTTGCATTGTTGGATGGTGTGCTTTTGTTGTGTTTTGGCTCGGGATGTCTATCCCGGTGCTTGTTTGGTATTTTTGGGATGTTTATCCCCGTGTTGATTTTCTGTGTCTTTTGGATTAAGTAATAAATGGATTAATAATGAATGGTGACAAGGATGTCGATCCTTGGTATTTTTGGATAGGGATGTCTATCCCGGTATCCTGATTAGGGATGTCGATCCCTGTGATTTGATTTTGATAACGATAATATAATTGTCGCGTGATAGGTAGTGGTACGACTCGATGGTTAGAAAACTGTTTCGTGGTGGCCTTGACCTGGGTTACTTGATAAGCATGTCTATGCTTGGCATGTCTATGCCTGGGATGTCTATCCCGTGATATATTTTTGGGATGTCTATCCCTGGGTTCGTATTTTTGGGATGTCGATGCCTGGATTTGGTCTGGCACCCGGAATGTGTTGATAACCAGGTTTGACCACTAGTTTATCCGTGACGGGGCCCGGTAAAGATAAAATTGGAAATTGGGTTTATTTGGGTCCTTTGGGTCGAGTCTTTTGGTTGGGCTGTTTAGCCTCTGTATTTTGGACTTGAGTAATTTTTGGTATTCATATTGATCGTCTTTCCATTGTCGTGAGCACTTCGGACTCACCCCTCACCTGCGGGCTTTCATCCCGTAGGATGAGTTACTTTTGGTACAGGTTGATGCATTCCAGACAGGCTGCGACGTTTTCCCTTGGACAGGCTTGGATCCATAGATTGCATGTGTCGCATACAGTGTTAGTGAGTTTAAGTCTTCCGCTGTGCACTGTTTTTAATTATTATTGGGCCAATGGGCCAGATTTGTTATGTATGTCGTTTCACTATTTTGGCCGTTGGGCCGAGTTATTGTTTTATACACTGTATGCTTGGGCTGAATTTAGTTGGGTTGTCACAGTTCCGGCCTGTGTTTACTGTGTACGGTAAATACGGGTCGGGGCGCTTCAGTAACAGCCCGGGTAAAATTTTGGATTTTTACCGGACTGTAGAAGTCGTTTTACCGTGATTTACTGTTGAATTAATCTTGGGTAATTAATACAAGGTAAATCGGGAGTTGTTTTCGAAACCGAGGCTTTTTCCGCGCTCGTGATTTTTCCTTGGTTTTTTCGGAACTAAGTTGGTATTTTTCGGGTTTCGGAATTTCTCGGAAAATCACACCGGAAAATAACTAAGGAGGTATCGGTTATTTTCTGGTCCGGATCGGATTCGCCCGTAATGCAGACGAAATTTTATTATTGATTCACATGATCAATAGTAAAATTTCAGTTTATTTAAGGAGGTAACCGGGAGAAGGCAGAAGAGAAGAGAAAAAGAGAGGAAGAGAGAAAAAAGAAAAAAAAAGAGAGGAAAAGAAAAAAAAGGGAGAAGAAAAAAAGGAACCAATCAGAAAATAAGAAAAAGAAAGAAAATGGAAGAAAAAAAAAGAGGTGAACAGTCATCACCTTCCTTCCGCCTCTGGTTACTGTGCATGTCGGTCGGATCCGCTCCGCGTCGTGCGCCACCGCCGCCACCGCCGTACTCGCAGGGCCGACGCGACCCAGTTGCCGTCTGTAACAGCCCGGGTAAAAATTTTGGATTTTTACCGGACTATAGAAGTCTATTTACCGTGATTTACTGTTGAATTAATCTTGGGTAATTAATTCAAAGTAAATCGGGAGTCGTTTTTCAAAACCGAGGGTTTTCCCGCGCTCGTGATTTTTCCGTGGATTTTTCGGAACTAAGTTGGTATTTTTCGGGTTTCGGAATTTCTCGGAAAATCACACCGGAAAATAACTAAGGGGGTATCAATTATTTTCTGGTCCGGATCGGACCCGCCTGCATTATTGTTAATCACATGATTAACAGTAATCCACCGTTTATTTAAGGAAGAAAGCAGAAGAAGGAGAGGAAAGGAAGAAGGAGAGGAAGAAGAGAAGAGAAAAAAAAGAGAGAAAAAGAAAAGGAGAGGTAAAAAAAGAAAAAGAGAGAAAAAGGGAAAAAAAAGAAAAAAATAGGAAAAAAACAGGAAAACAGAAAATACAGAGCGAGGAAAAAAAAAAGAAATTCGGAAAAATAGAGAAAGAAAAGAAAAGAAAACAGAAAATACAAAAAAATAGAAAAAGGAAAAAAAAGAGAGTGCACTGTTCATCTTCAACCCCGGCCTCTCCTCGTTACTGTTCACCTCGAGCAGATCCCCGGCGAATCTCGCCACACCACCGCCTCCATGGAGCTCGCCTCAACGTCGCCGACCTGTAGCCGCTGACCCCGTCACCTTCCGCCCCTCGACGCGCCGTCAGTGGCCTGTGACCCGCGAGCAGACCTGCGGATCTCGGTCCCTGCTCTCCTGCTCAGCCGTCGTGCCGCCTCGCACCGCCGTTCCACTGCCCGTGGAGTCGCCACCGTCCGCCGCGTCTGCTGCTGTGCTCGCCTTCCTCCTCGCGCTCGCCGTCGCTGTCACAGCCGTTGCAACCCGCTGGTAAGGCCGGGTCGCGCCTTGGTTGCGGGTTGGGGTTGTTTTATTTCTTTTTTTTATTTACATATATATATATATATATAAATCTAATTTCTGCTGAATTAATTTCTGAAAAAAAAGGTAAATGTTATTTTGGAAAATTATATGCAATATTCTGAGTTGAGATTTAGAAAAATATATATATACTTTGATTCTTCAATTAAGATAATTATGTTATGTTTGTAAAATTATTATTATAGTTAGATTAGAAAATAGATATATACCTTGAAAATATTTCTGGAAATTATAATTATATATTATTATTTCTCTGGAATAAAGTATGTATATGTTATTAGTCTTGGAAAATATATATAGATATATTTCTAAAAAATATATATACATATGTTATAATTTTCAGAAAAATTATAGTAATTATAATTTTGGAAAATTATAATTATTTTATGAAAATATTTTGAAAGAAATTTTAATTAAAGTATGGTACCGAAGTTATAATCGGAAATACGTACGAGTAAATATTTTCGGTAAATGATAATAATAAAAGATGAGTAACCGGGATGGGTTTATTTCGTAAAATTGGCATCATGACATACTCTTATGTGCATTTATGTGTGTGTATATTGTTTTGGGTATAGGTTTGGATATCGGGCAGTTTCCCGAGGAGCCGGCGTCGGACCGGTCAGTGTTTCCGAAGTTGAGTAATCGGCCAAGGTGAGGATGGATTTCCTTCAATATGTGCCTTATTACTCGGTTATTGTGTTTGGTGTTGTTGCATTGTTGGATGCTGTGCTTTTGTTGTGTTTTGGCTCGGGATGTCTATCCCGGTGCTTGTTTGGTATTTTTTTGGGATGTTATCCCCGTATTGAATTTCTGTGTCTTTGGAATAAATATAATGGAATAATTAATGAATTGTGATGAGGATGTCGATCCTCGGTACTTTGGTTAGGGATGTCGATCCCTGTGAGTTTGGTTTTTAATGACGGTAATATAATTGTCACGTGGTAAGTAGAGGTACGACCGGATGGTTAGAGACTGTTTTGTGGTGGCCATGATCTGGGTTCGTGTGATAAGCATGTCTATGCTTGGGATGTCTATCCCGGTTTGTTATATTTGGGATGTCTATCCCTGGTTTCTTTTTGATCTGGCACCAGGAACAGGTTGATAACCTGGTACGACCCTAGCTTATCCGTGACGGGGCCCGGAAAGTTAAAATTGGATAATTGGATTTTTATTGAGTCTTTTCGACTTTGGGTCGAGTCTTTTGGTTTGACTGTTTTATTTGACTTGAGTAATTTTTAGTGTCCATATTGATCGTCTTTCCATTGTCGTGAGCACTTCGGACTCACCCCTCACCTGCGGGCTTTCATCCCGTAGGATGAGTTATTTGTTGTACAGGATTGGTGCATTCCAGACAGGCTGCAGCGTTATCCCTTGGACGGGCTTGGATCCATAGTTTGCATTTATGCATACAGTGTATATGTGAGTCTTTATAAGTCTTCCGCTGTGCATGTTTTCGCTATTATTGGGCCATTGGGCCGGATATGTTATTTATGTTGTTTACTGTTTTGGGCCGTTGGGCCTGAGTTATTATTGTTCACACAGTATGCTTGGGTTTATTTGGTTGGGTCTACACAGTTCCGGCACGTGTTTACTGTGTACGGTAAATACGGGTCGGGGCGTCTCACCGTCGACCCCGAGCTCTTCCGCCGCCTGCAGCTCCCTGACGCGCCGACGACCTGAGGTGAAACCCATGGATCTGCTTCTCCGTGCCGCTGCTCTTCCGCCCGCCGTCGTTGCGCCTTTTTCTCGGCCTCCCTTGAGTCGCCACCGTCCGCCGCGTCTGCTGCTGTGCGCGCCTTCCACGCTCGTGCCGCCGTCGCCGTCGCAGCCTGCTCAACCCGAGGTGAGCAACCCACGACACGCGTCCGACCCGGATGTTCCTGGTCGGGTCGCGCTTTAGTCTTTCTGCTGTTGGGCTGGGTTATGTTTCGGGTTGCTGGATTTGGGCCTCGCGGATCGGGCCTGGGCTTGGGCTCCTGGGCCTGACCTGTTGGGTTGTTCTGGGCTGGGCATGGGCTTACTGTTCATGGCCCAGTCCAAAAAAAAAATATATATATATATATATGCTTAATTATTTTCTGGAGTAAATCAATTTTGAAAAAAAATAATAAAATTACTTTGAGAAAATTATAGACAATATAATTCTGGTATTTGAGTAAAATATAAATATATTTACTTTGATAAATAATTATGTTTCGTTTGTAAATTATTATGGTTAGTTTGAAAAATAAGTATATATGCTTTGAAAATAATTTCTGGAAATTATAATTATATGTTATTATTTCTCTAGAATATAGTATGTATATTTTATTATTCTTGGAAAATATATATAGGTATATTTCTGAAATATATATAATTATGTTGAATTAAAAATATTATAAAAGTATTTTGTCTTAGAAAATAAAAATGTATATATATTAAATTGTATTTATTTTCAGAGTAAGTTTTTATAATTATACATTTTCTGGGAAATAACATATAGCATATGATTAATATATATATTTTTTTGGTAAATGAAAATATTTGGTAATTATATTATGGTAATTAGTTTTATTAAAAATGTAATATTTTAGAAAATAAATGTATACGTATGTTAACTATTTCAGAAAATTTTGGTAAATATTATTTTGGAAAAATATAATTATTTTATGGAAATATTTTTAAAGAGTTTTAATTAAAGTATGGTACCGAAATTATATTCGGAAATACGTACGGTTAATTATTTTCGATAAATGGAAATAATAACGGATAAGAACCGGGATGGGTATATTTCGCAGTACTGACATCATGACATACTCTTATGTGCATTTATGTGTATACATTATTTGTGTATAGGTTTGGATATCGGGCAGTTTCCCGAGGAGCCGGCGTCGTACCGGTCATAGTTTCCGAAGTTGAGTAATCGGCCAAGGTTAGGATGGATAAACCTCTATATGTGCCCGTAATGCTGTGTGTGTATCTTTGTTGTTTGTGTATTTTGTTGTTAGATTAATCTGCTGGAATAATTATTGACTGTTACCTGATTGCTGTGGAATTATTGATGCAGTTGTTGGCTGTGTTAGTCTTGTGTATATTGTGTTGGAAATAATGCTGAGCTGTTAATTTTGAAAAATTTGTGACATGAGATTGAGATAAGAGATTGAGTCTGTGGAATTAATCTGAGATAATAAAAATTGGGTAATTGATGAAAGAGTAAAGGATTTTGACTGGAATTTGAGATGATGGTATAATAGTCACTTGGAAAGTAGTGGTACGACTAGATGGTTAGAGACTAGTTCTGTGGTGTCATGGCCAGTGGGTTAGATGGTTGGGGTGTTAACCCCGAATTTGTGATATTGGGATGTTGATCCCGGATTTGTGATATTGGGATGTTGATCCCGGATTTGAGATATTGGGATGTTGATCCCGGATTTGAGATATGGGGATGTTGATCCCGAATTGTGGTGGGGCCTGGCAACCAAAATTAGTTAATAACTAGGTACGACCCTAGCTTGTCCAGTGACGGGCCCGGAAGATAAAATTGGAAATAATAACAAATATTCTTTTGGTCATGGCTCTGTTGTTTGAAATGTGCTTTTGCTTATTGGGCTATGATGTGATATGTTCATTTGCATGATGTCTCGTGATCATTCCTTTGGATGTTGTCAGTCCTCAGTTTGGTCGGTTGACCGTGGTCGGCATAGGTTGCCGGTTTACGGGTGTTAATTATTGTCGTTGGATGTGAGTAGTCCATTGTCGTGGGCATCGGTTGCCAGTTGTCCCTTATTTGTTGGCTTCTTTTGATAATTGTTGGATGAGTATCTCCTGTCGTTTTGATCGGATATTGAGTATTGTTGATGTTGTGGTTACAAGTTGTTGTGGTGACTGTTGTTGTCGTGTTGTGTTGAGATTCTACCCGGGGACCGGTTTGTGATGTTGATTGGGTATGGTCCGTGCTTGTTTCCGGCTACCCGGTGAGCGAGTCTCACGAGATGTTGAGATTGTTTTGGTACCGGGTTAGATGATCAGCAAGCATAGTAGCGGTAAGTCAACATACGATGAGGAACCTTAGTTGAGTATAGTCTGTCAGGACTAGAGTGTGTGTAGTATAGTCTGTTGAGATTGGGTCGGTTACCCAACATGTGGTAGAGTTGAAGTGTCCTGATCGGGCACTAGTGAACGGTACAGTCAGTATTAGATGGTCATGGCTTAGATATGATTTAGTGAGTTTCCTCTGATGTGTTGTTTGAGTTGGATTCCTCTGACGTGTAGTATGTGTTAGTTGTTATGGTAGTATCCTTGTGATGTGATTGTTTGTGCTTATTGTTGTGATTGTTGTGTTTTCTTCGAAAGTATTATGGTTGATTATATATCACTGTTTATCTTTCGTCGGTGAGCGCTTCGGACTCACCCCTCGCCTGCGGGGTTTCATCCCGTAGGATGAGATGTTTGTAGTGCAGGAACGTACAGGGCAAGCTGATGCGTACCCTCGGACAGGACTCGGATCCATTAGTTGTATTGGGCTTTACATATGTTGTCATGTGAGTTATAAGTCTTCCGCTGTGCATATTGTTGAGTTTTCTACTGTGCATATGTTGTAATTGGGCCATTGGGCCGGATGGTCGTTGTTGTTGATGTCCCCGGGGTTCGGGTGACAAATTTCATGCTGGGCCGAAGGGCCGGTTTTCAGTTTTGGTATTGGGCTGTTGGCCAGATTGTTGTTTTATACATTGTATGATGGGCTTTATTGGGATAGGTTGTCACAGTTCCGGCACGTGTTTACTGTGTACGGTAAATACGGGTCGGGGCATTTCATTTTGGTAGCGGAGCGGGCGTTAGGTCTTGTCGGGCAGTCTATGTGTGTTGTTGTCTTGTTTGCATAGTTCACTCTAGTTGTTTAATATTTCACATCATTTAGTTAGTGCATTATGGATCCAGTCGAGGGACGCCAGCTGTCGAGGAACATACACATAAGAGGTAATGATGCCATAATATGCGAAAATACAAATATTATTGATTTTTGATAATATTGGAAGAACAAAGGGAGATATTAATATTTTGATTACAAACAGAAATATTACATTGATATTTTATATTTTATAAAAAAAAGGGAAATATTACATGGATTTTTTTTTTGATATTTTATAAAAATAGAAATACATTTAACGGTTTGGAACGACGTTGACACGGAAACTGTTTGGGTCGCTGTTGATGTTAACCGTGACCCTGTCGCTCCACGAGAACCACATGCCACCTCTGTCGCTCCGGCCAGGAATCTCGAACCGGTTAGCTTGAGGGAATCGGAGTGGAATGAGACCGTGATCGTCTCGAGGTTGCCACTGCGTCTCCGTGAGAAGAACCATGTTCGGTTTGTACTGGTTCTTCAAGTCCCTCAGGGTTCGCGAGAACTCTTGGGCACGCCTTGCCACTCCTCTGCAGTTCCACACCAGCAGTCGTGCCTTTGGCCAGGTTGGAGGTAGCCGAGTCATTCTGGGCATGCTCTGAGCTGTCATCGAGAGTTGGTAGTAGGCGCCTTGCTCCACAGTTTGGCAAGTGGACTCCAGGTTGAACTCCTGTAGCCTCTCGGAGATGAAGAACATCACGGAGTTTGCCGAGCTGTAGAAGGATGTCCTCAGAGCTCCATGGTCCTCTAGGAAGAACACCTCTTCCATGGGAGTGACGAAGAATCATGACGAGTAGAGCTCGTCGACAAAGACTAGACGCGGCATTCTGCCGAGTTCATTCGGTAGCTCTTCAGCACGTTCGTTGACCATGCTGTAGGCTAGACGATTCCTTCTGCCGAGATGGGCACCTTCGACGAAGAAGACGGATGAAGGAGCAGGCATTTTGTTTGGACGTGTGGGGTTTTGTTTTACGATCGTTGTGTTTTCTTTTGCCTCAGCGTTTGATTGCTTTTAAATGCTTTGATGATTTACACATCACCGCTTCCCCTTTTATACTCTTATGGGGAGCGTGATTACCGTTTTTTATTTTCAAGATCTTGCCTTTTGAATTTTACCGTTGCTTTATTTAATGCTTTGTTGCTTTACGCTTTTTTCGGACCCATGCCAGAGATTTTCAGCCTATTTTCAACACATGATTTTATTTCGCTCTGGCTACCTTGTCTTTTGTTTTATGGCCTTTCTATATATTTCTTGCATCTTTTATCACTTGCATCCGTGACCGTTGGGGCCAGATGGATGGGACCGTATCTCGAGTAGAGCGCATGTGCGATAAGCTCACAGCTGTTCGGACATCGTGGAGAGATACGAGCCTTGACAGACGTTTTGGCTTATGCGGAAATTGTGAACAAGTGGGTAACGTGTCTATCGCGGGACACAGGACGATCCCGTGATCATCGTCTTGCCAGTTAACGGATGTCTTCTTCACGAGGTTAACCGACGTCACCGTTAACTGTACGTGTCACGTTTCTCAGGATTGAGAATGGACACGATCGAACTAGAGCGCCGAGCATGAAAACATATCTTGTTTTAATTTCTTTTTGTTTTGATTTTGTTAAACAAGTTTTACTTTTAATTTCTTATGTTGGTTATAATTCGTTTTATCGGTCCTGTTTGTAACATCATTATGTTCGATTTTATTCATGACGGTTTTGTTATGTTTTAAATATTTTGTTTCTTTTCAGTTAAATATGAATTTCCATATCTTAATAAGAGAATTTATAATCTAAGAGATTTGATTTCAAAAGGAAACTTATTTTATTAATTCATAACAGTCTTACATCGAAGAAGAAGTACTCTACTGAGTTACTTGCTTCTCTAAGTCTTTCACAAGTTGCTGGACATTCCTCAGGTGAGGGAACAGCTCCGCGCACGCCAGTTCAATTTGTGCCACCGCCGAGCTGATCTTCCTCAGGGAGACGTTCAGCTGCGTCAACTTCTGTTGCGCTGTGCTGCTCTCAGCTACCGCCTTGCCCTTCTTGTCCTCAGCTTTCTTGCCGGCACGCTTCTTCCGTCGCTTTGGGGAGACCACCATGTGCTCCTCCAGACCGATGATGTTGGTCTTGAACCGTTTATTTGGAGGCTCTTCATCGGAGCTTGTCGGGAAAGCTGTGCCGTCGATGTAGCTATTGTTCTCGGAGTCTGAGTGTAACAGCCCAGGTAAAAATTTCATTTTTACCGGGACTGTTTAAGTTAATATTCAGTAATTTACCATTGATTTTAATCTTGGGTAAATAAATTATCGAGCTTTGGATTCTGAAACCGAGCATAGTCCTACGACCGGGATTTTTCTGCGGATTTTACGGACCAAAGTTGGGATTTTTCCGGGTCCGGGAATCTTCGGAANCTTAGTTCAGATGTTTTGTGGAACTACATCACAAGTGTAGACACGGGATCCTACCCCGGAGGATATATCTATAGTGAAGGAGTTTCTTGATGCTCTCCCAGATGATTTGCCAGGTTTGCCACCCGACAGAGAGGTTGAGTATACCATCGACCTGATGTCAGGAGTCACACTCATATCGATGGCTCCATACGGGATGGCATCGAAAGAACTCCAAGAGTTGAAGAAATAGTTGGATGAGCTGTTAGAGAAAGGTTTCATCAGACCTAGTACTTCACCTTGGGGATCACCAGTCCTCTTTGTGAAGAAGAAGGATGGTAGTTTGCGCATGTGTGTGGACTACCGACAGCTGAACAAGGTGACAGTGAAGAATAAGTATCCGCTTCCCAGGATTGATGATTTTTTTGATCAGTTACAGGGAGCTACTGTATTTTCTAAGATTGATCTTCGATCTGGATACCATCAGGTCAAGATTGCAGAAAAGGACATACCGAAGACAGCTTTCCACACTCGGTATGGTCACTTTGAGTTCACAGTGGTTCCTTTTGGCTTGACCAATGCACCAGCAGTTTTCATGTGTTTGATGCACTTGGTCTTGAACGAGTTCTTGGATAAGTTTGTGGTAGTCTTCATCGATGACATCTTGATATACTCCAAGAACCGGGAAGAACATGAAGAGCACCTAAGGGTAGTGCTTCAGAGGTTGCGAGAGTAGGAGTTGTATGCCAAGTTTAGCAAGTGTGAGTTCTGGCTTGGAGAAGTTTCTTTTCTTGGGCATGTTGTATCCGGGGATGGAATAAAGGTTGACCCTGCCAAAGTAAAGGCCGTGTTGGAGTGGGAACCCCCTAAGAATGTATCCGGAGTCAGAAGTTTTCTTGGACTTGCAGGATACTATCGGAGGTTGAACGAGGGTTTTTCTTTGATAGCTAGTCCCATGACCAAGCTATTAAGGAAAGAACAGGCATTTGTTTGGAGCCGGAATGTCAGCACAGTTTTGAGGAGCTTAAAAGGAAGCTGACCATAGTAACGATTTTGACAGTACCGCAGCCTGGTGCTGAATATGTGTTGTTATGTGATGCATCGAGACTTGGTCTAGGAGCCGTGCTGATGCAAAAAGGACGGGTGATTGCCTACGCCTCTAGACAGTTGAGGAACAAAATTATTCCGATGGTAAAGGTTAAATGGAGCAAGCACTCTGCGAACGAGTCTACATGGGAAGTCGAGGAGCATATGCGTTCTCAGTATCTGCACTTGTTCACAGCTTCGGAGTGAATTTCGGGGACGAAATTCTTTTTAAGGTGGGTAGGCTGTAACAGCCCAGGTAAAAATTTCATTTTTACCGGGACTGTTTAAGTTAATATTCAGTAATTTACCATTGATTTTAATCTTGGGTAAATAAATTATCGAGCTTTGGATTCTGAAACCGAGCATAGTCCTACGACCGGGATTTTTCTGCGGATTTTATGGACCAAAGTTGGGATTTTTCCGGGTCCGGGAATCTTCGAAAAAGTCGGGTTTATTCTCGAATTAACGGACCAGAAATAAGATAAGTGGGTATACCGGATATTTTCTGGTCCAGGTGGGTCACACTTCACATGCAGCATAGTAACTGCATAATTGAAGTTCAATTATTCAGCCGCCAACTCCTATTAAGCCTGTGACTTATCAATGATTATGCTGTCTATATAATTATTTTCTTCTGCCACCAAGCACACCACCATCACACCTTCAACTTCACCTGCAAACAACCACAAGCAATCATCAAACTCACTTACCGTAGAAGAAAACCAAGCCAAGAAAGAAAAAAAAAGAAAACAAAATAAACACACACCCTACACCCAAAACTACGTCGTTTTGGCAAGGACCCCTCTCCTCTTCACTTTCCTTCTTCTTCCTTTCTTCCTCCTTTCTCCTCCACACAACCACACCCGCGCCACCTCGCACCTCCACCATGAACCAACATCAACCCAACACCATCACCCACCCTTTTCCTCTTCTCTTCTTTTCCGTGGAGCCAGCACCACCACCCACCGCGCAAAGCCACCAACTCCACCACCAAGCCGCCGTCACCACCTCCTCCCTACCTCTCCCCTTCGCGCCACGACCCCCGACACCTCTCTTTCCTCTCCTTCCTTCCTTTCCTTTCTTTCCACCGCGCCCGACCACCCATTCGAGCCTCCCCACAGACGCGCCAACCACCACAATACCACAACCCCACATCGCCAACACCCCCTGCCTCCCCTTTCCTTCCCGACCGAGACCTCACCCGCCACCGGTAGCACCCCACCACCATCTCTGCCACCACGCCGTACTCCTTCCTCCTCTCCTCTCCCATGAGCCGCCACCACGACAGCCACCCTTCCTTTCCCTTCTTCGCCGCGGCCAACAACAACCCGCGACCCGACGGCTGCATTCTTTGGCTCGTCGTCATTGCACTGCCGTGACCACCTGCAGACGATGCTGCCACCGTCCAGCTCGTCACCGCCTCGCCCGTGCCGCCCGTCGCCGCGTCTCGCCCGTCGCCCGTGCTGCCCGCGCAGGTAACCTCACGAAGAAGATGAAGTCCTGTGCATGCATGGTTGTTTCTTTAAGTGAGCTGAATATTATTGTTGCATGGGCTGTGTTTTATTTGATGTTGCATGGGCTGTTGTTTCATTGATGGGCTGTCATTTTTTTTTTTTAACGTGGCTGTGATGTTTTAGGTGGGCTTGGGTGAGTTGATGGGTAGGTATTAGTCTAGGCTTGGGAAATTAAGTATGGGCTAGAGTTTAGTTGGGCTTTGGGTTTGGGTATTAACTTGATGGGTTTGTGTTTGAGATGGGTATGGGCTGATGGGTTGGAGTTGGGCCTGGGCGGTGCTGGTCTCACTGCGTGGGCCTTCCTGGGCTTCATGCAGTGGACCGGGCAACACTGCTCACGGCCCAGTCCAAGGAAAAAAAAAAAATACAATAATAAATAAAAATCTGGAAAAAAAAATATATATATAAAAATTAAGGTATATTCTTTGGAAATTAAATATTATTGAGATATATATATATATATATACATATATGATTATTATGGAAATATATTTTGGAGAAATAAAGATATGAAAATAATTTGGGAAAAAGGAATTAATTTGGTAAAAATAATTTTTGGAAATATAATTATTCTCTAAAGTTGTAATTTTGAAAAGTAAGGATCTATGTATGGAAATAATTTTGGAAAGGTTTTTACCAAAGTATTAATACCGGAATAATACCGGGAAAAGTATTTTGACACCTAGAAAATACATGGTGAATGATGATGATAACGGGGTAACCGAGATCGAGCCGGGTTAACGTTATATTTACGGTATTGCATATCATTTGCATATAATTGTTGTGCATCTTATGTGAGTATGTCGATCATTTGTTATATAGGAATTGATATTGAACAGTTGCTTGAGGAACCTGCTGTGGAACCTGAAGAAGTAATTCATATCTGATAAACGGCTAAGGTGAGGATGGATAACCCTTGTTATGTTGCCTGTAATACTTTGTGTGCTTTGTTGTTCGATTGAACTGCTGAATTGTTGAATGTTTGCTGGTTGACTGTTGTGGATATTATTGTTGCTTTGAACTGTGATGTTGACTATGTGGATATTATGCTGAGATTGATGTTGAACTATTGACTGTGGAAATTGTGAAAAAGAAATTGGAATATGAAATTGGAATTGAGATTGGGATTGATTTGAGATGTTGTTATAATTGTCATGTGGAAAGTAGTGGTACGACCCGATGGTTTGAAAATTAATTCGGGGATGCTATGGTCGGTTTTTGGTTGGTTGGCCCGTCATGCCTGTGGTTAGGGTATACCGAATACCCAGAGGCTCGGATATGCCGAATATCCGCGGTGGCTCGGATATGCCGAATATCCGCTTGATTTGATATGTGGATTGGTTTTTGACCTAGCATCTGGAATTAATTGATTACCAGGTACGACCCTAGCTTGTCCAGTGACGGGGGCCCGGAAGATAAAATTGGTAATAATAATTAAGCATTCTTTTGGCCTTGATTCAGTTGTTGATATGTTGTTGCTTATCTGTGTTTGCTTTTAAGTATTACGGTTGCTTGCATATCACTGTTTATCCTTGGTCGGTGAGCACTTCGGACTCACCCCTCGCCTGCGGGGTTTCATCCCGTAGGTTAAGTTGTTTCCGTAGTTCAGGTACGACGTTCGATGGCTGCTGCTCTCTTCTCCACCTGACTCCGGATCCATACCACCGTTGCATGTGCATAAGTCTTCCGCTGCTATTCTATTGCTTATGATGCTGTACTACATTTCCGCTGCTATGTGATATATATCGTTGTACTGCTGATTTCCTGTGATATGTATATTACTGATACTATCTGCTGCTGCTGAGAGCTCTGTGTTTGGATTGAATAATGGTCCCCGAGTGTGGGTGACAGTTGTATTGATAGTTGCTATTGTATAATATTCGCACGATGTACTGTCTGTTCTATCATAATGAATAGTTTCGGCACGTGTTTACCGTGTTACGGTTAATACGGGTCGGGGCGCTTCAGTGGGTCCTACCACGATAAGTTTCTGGCACACTCTGCCAGGTGTCCAACCTCAACATGAGATACCGCTTATACCCTTAAGCGACATCTCATCCGCTTATAAATACCAAACCTCATGACCGGCATACTCACACACAGTCATGGACTCTCCACTGAGATCAAGGACAACCTCCGACTCCGAAAACAACAGCTACATCGGCGGCATAGCTTTCCCAACAAGCTCCGATGAGGAACCTCCGAAGAAGCGGTTCAAGACCAACATCATCGGCCTGAAGGAGCACATGGTGGTCTCCCCAAAACGTCGAAAGAAGCGAGTCCCCAAGAAAGCTGAAGATCGCAAGGGCAAGGCGGTCGCTGAGAGCAGCACACCGCAGCAAAAGGTGACGCAACTGAACTTCTCGCTGAAGAAGATCAGCTCGGCGGTGGCGCAAATCGAACTGGCTTGCGCGGAGCTGTTCCCGCACATGGAAGATGTAAAACAGCTTGTAAAAGACCTAGAGAAGCAAGTAGCTCCTTAGAGCACTTTTTCTCTGTTGTAAACCTTTATGAAATTAATAAAATAAATTTCCTTTTTAAATCAAAATCTCTTATGTTATAAAATCTTATGTTAAACGGAAAATAATAAAATATCTCAAAGCAAAATAAAAATCAACTATGAGAATATAAAATCAAATTTAAAGAAATTAAAAATAAAACTCGTTTGACAAATTCAAAACATAAAGAAATTAAAACAAAAACACGTTTTCATGAACGCTGCTCGTATCGAACGTGAACATCCTCGAACCAAGAAACGTAACGTAACTCGCACAGCTAACGGTGACGTCGGTTAACCTCGTGAAGAAAATATCCGTTAACTGGCAAGGCGATGGTCACGGGAACGTCCTGTGTCCCTCGAAAGACACGTTACCCACTTGTTCACAATTGTCCGCATGAGCCAAAAACGTCTCTCTCGTCTCGTATCTCTCCACGATGCCCGAACAGCTGTGAACTTGTCGTACATGCGCTATACTCGAGGTATGGTCCCATCCGTCTAGCCTCAACGGTCACGGATGCAAGTGATAAAAATGCAAGAAAATATAGCAAGACCATGAAATGAAACGACAAGGTAGCCAGAGTGAGAGAAAATCATGAGTTAGGAAAAGGCTGAAAAACTCTGGCACGGTAGTCCGAAAAAACGCGTAAAGTAACAAAGCATTAAACAAAGCAACGGTAAAATTCAAAAAGCAAGATCTTGAAAATCAAAAATAGTAATCACGCTCCTCATAAGAGTATAAAAGAAGGAGCGGTGAGGTGTAAACGCTCAGAAAAACAAAAACACAACGCTCCAAAAACAAAATACCCACACGATGCCTGCTCCATCTTCCGTTTTCTTCATCGAAGGTGCCAACCTAGGCAGAAGGAATCGTCTGGCATACAGCATGGTCAACGAACGTGCTAAAGAGCTACCGAACGAGCTCGGCAGAATGCCACGCCTAGTCTTCGTCGACAAACTCTACTCGTCGCGGTTCTTCGTCACTCCAATGGAAGAGGTGTTCTTCCTAGAGGACCATGGGACACTGAGGACCTCATACTACGGATCGGCAAACTCCGTGATGTTCTTCTTCTCCGAAAGGCTACAAGAGTTCAACCTGGAGTCCACTTGCCAAACTGTGGAGCAAGGTGCCTACTACCAGCTCTCGATGACGGGTCAGAGCATGCCCAGAATGACTCGACTACCTCTAACTTGGCCAAAGGCACGGCTGCTGGTGTGGAACTGCAGAGGAGTGGCAAGGCGTGCCCAGGAGTTCTCGCGTACTCTGAGGGACTTGAAGAACCAGTACAAGCCGAACATGGTTCTTTTGACGGAGACGCAATGGCAACCACGGGACGATCACGGTCTGATCCCACTCCGGTTCCCTACAGCAAACCGGTTCGAGATTCCTGGCCAGCAAGACAGAGGCGGCATGTGGTTCTCTTGGAGCGACAGAGTCACGGTCAACATCAACAGCGACCCAAACAGTTTCCGTGTCAACGTCGTTCCAAATCGTTAAATGTATTTTCTTATTTTTATAAAATATCAAAAATCGTTGTAATATTTCCCTTTTTATAAAATATCAATGTAATGTTTCCCTTTGTATTATCAGTATTATCAATATTAATAATATTTGCATTTTCGCTTATTATGGCATCATTTACCTCTTATGTGTATGTTCTGCGACAGCTGGCGTCCCTTGACTGGATCCATAATGCACTACCTAAATGATGTAAAATATTAAACTACTGGAGCGAACTATGCAAACAAGACAACAACACACATAGACTGCCCAACAAGACCTAACGCCCGCTCCGCTACCAAAATGAAGCGCCCCGACCCGTATTTACCGTACACAGTAAACACGAGCCGGAACTGTGACAACCCAACCATCAAACCTAGCATACAGTGTAAATAATGGAAAACTGGCTCAACAGCCCAAAATATAAATCTCATATATCTGGCCCCTCGGCCCAACAATAACAAAAGTAACTGGCCCAATGGCCCAACAATAACAAAATACAGTGCACAGCGGAAGACTTAAAGACTCACTAACACTGTATGCAACGCATGCAACTATGGATCCGAGCCCTGTCCAAGGGAAACGCTGCAGCCTGTCTGGAATGCACCAACCTGTACAACAAACAACTCATCCTACGGGATGAAAGCCCGCAGGTGAGGGGTGAGTCCGAAGTGCTCACGACAATGGAAAGACGATCAATATGGACACTAAAAATACTCAAGGTCCAAACAGGTAAAAGCCACCAATAAACAAATCCAAAAGACTCGAGTAAAATACATTTATCCAATTTTATCTTTTCCGGGCCCCGTCACTGATAAGCTAGGGTCGTACCAGGTTATCAACCTGTTCCTGGTGCCAGATCAAAAAGAACCCAGGGATAGACATCCCAAATATAACAAACCGGGATAGACATCCCAAGCATAGACATGCTTATCACACGAACCCATATCATGGCCACCACAAAACAGTCTCTAACCAACCGGTCGTACCTCTACTTACCACGTGACAATTATATTATCCACATCAAAATCAAATCACAGGGATCGACATCCCTAACCCAAAATACCGAGGATCGACATCCCCTCCAAAATACCAAGGATCGACATCCTTGTCACAATTTATTATTTAATCCTTTATACTTAATCCAAAAGACACAGAAAATCAACACGGGGATAAACATCCCAATAACCAACATAGGATAAACATCCCCACAACAATCAAGACCATGGGATAAACATCCCGACAACAATCAAGACCATGGGATAAACATCCCGAAGCATAACATAGCAATGCAGCATCCAACAGTGTAAAACCAACAAACACAACTACCGAGTAATATAGGCACATATTGAAGGAAATCCATCCTCACCTTGGCCGATTACTCAACTTCGGAAGTAATGACCGGTCCGACGCCGGCTCCTCGGGAAACTGCCCGATAACCAAACCTAAACATCAAAACAACATATACACATAAATTCACATATTCGGTATGCTATGATGCCCAAACTGCGTAATAACCCATCCCAGTTCTTATTCGATATTATTATCTTTTACCGAAAATAATTTACCGAACGTATTCCCGAATATAACTTCGGTACCATACTTTAATTAAAATTCTTTCTCAAAATATTTCCATAAAATAACTATATATTTTTTTTTCAAAATTGAATATCAGATTATGTTTAAATAAATATATACATAAATACAGTTTTTTTTTAATTATTTGGGCTGGGCTGAACAGGACCAGGCCCAGGCTCGCACTGTGCAAGCCCAGCCGGCCCACGCCCAACCCAAGTCAACACAAGCCCACAACCCAGCCCGTTACTATACCCAAGCCCATCAAACCACAATCCGCGACCCGTTCTCACGAAACGGATCTTTGCCAAGAGTCGGGTCTTACCTCCGGGTCGTGCAGCAGTGACGGCGGCGGAAGGCGCGAGCTCGAGGAAAACGAGGCGAGCACGAGGGAAGGCAAGGCGGCGACTCTAAGGCGGCGGCAAACTGAGCGCGGCGGCGTCGGCCGAAGGCGAGAGGCGCGGGGAAGTCGGATCCACAGGTCGCAGCTCGGGTCGACGGAGCGTGACGGTGGCTACTGCACCGAAAGACCGCTGGGCCGACATGGGTGAGGTCGCGCCGGTGTGGCGAGGACGTCGGCGGTGGCGGTGTGGCATGCAGCGGCGGGAACGCCTCGCGATGCACAGTGCAGAGGCGGAGGAAGGTGACAGAACTGTTCACACCTTTTTTTTTCTTTTCTTCTATTTTTCTTATTTTCTTCTATTTTTTCCATTTTCTGAATTTCTTTTCTTTTTTCTTTTTTCTGATTTTCTTCTTTTTTTTCTCTTATTATTATTTTTTTCCTTCTCTTCTCTCCCTTTTTTTCTGATTTCCCTGATTTTTTTCTCTTTTCTTTTTTTTTTCTTTTTCTTTTTCTTTTTTTTTTCTTTTTCTCTCTTTTTCTTTTTCTCTCTTTTTCTTTTTCTCTTTTTTTTTCTCTCTCTTTTTTTCTCTCTTTCTTTTTTTTTTCTTCTGCTCTCCCACTGGCTGCCCTCTCCAATATATAACTGAAAAATTACTATTTGACTTGTGAACCTCAAATAATATAATTCGTCCGCATTACGGGCGAGTCCGATCTGGACCAGAAAGTAACAGATACCTCCTTAGTTATTTTCCAGTGTGATTTTCCGAGAAATTTCGAAACCCGAAAAATACCAACTTAGTTCCGAAAAATTCACGGGAAAATCACGAGCGTGGGAAAACCCTTGGTTTCGAAAAACGACTCCCGATTTACCTTGAATTAATTACCCAAGATTAATTCAACAGTAAATCACGGTAAAAAGACTTTTACAGTCCCGGTAAAAATCCAAAATTTTACCCAGACTGTTACAAATATAAATTTATAAGTATGCATATATATTTTTCCAAAGGTAAAATACTTCCCCAAACATTTATAATATCAACATAGTTAACTGTTTCTAGGAATATTACTTATGTATAACATATATATATATATATATATATATTGTAACAGCCCGGGTAAAATTTTTGATTTTTACCGGGACTATAAAAGTCGTTTTACCGTGATTTACTGTTGAATTAATCTTGGGTAATTAATTCAAGGTAAATCGGGAGTCGTTTTTCGAAACCGAGTGTTTTCCTGCGCTCGTGATTTTTCCTTGGATTTTTCGTAACTAAGTTGGTATTTTTCGGGTTTCGAAATTTCTCGGAAAATCACACCGGAAAATAACTAAGGGGGTATCATTTATTTTCTGGTCCGGATCGGACCCGCCTGCATTATTACACATTCACATGATAAATAGTAATTTTTCCATTATAAAAGAAGGAGGCAGCCGGAGGAGGAGAAGAAGAAGAAGAAAAAAAGAAAGGAGAGAAAAAGAGAGAAAAAGAAAAAGATAGAAAAGAAAAGAGAGAAAAAGAAAAAGAGAGAAAAGAAAAAGAGAGAAAAAAAAGAGAGAAAAAAGAAAAGAAAAAAAAAGAAAAGAAAAGAAAAAAAAAAAAACAGAGAGGTAATGAAAAAAAAGAAAGAAGAAAAAAAAAGAATTTCGGAAAATCAGAAAACAAAGAAGAAAATAGAGAAAAAGAAGAAAAATGGAAAAAAGAAACCCGCATATACACTGTTCTTCGTCAACCCAGGGGCTTACTGTGCACACGCCGCCGTTCTCCGCCGTGTCTCGCCACACCGCCGCCGCCAGCAGGAAGCCCTCCCCGTCGCGACCTGAACCCCGTCGTCTCCGTGGCGTTCCTCCGCCTGAAGCCCCCTGACCCGCCGTTGACCCTTGAGAGACCCGGCGGATCTGTGTTCCTCGCACCTCCCGCCATCTGCCGTCGCCGCCGCGCCCTCGCTGCTGCCGTTCTGGAGTCGCCTCGATGTCGCCTTCCCCGCGCCTGCTTCCTCCTCGAGCTCGCGCCACCGCCGTCGTCGAGGTGAGCAAGATCCGGGTTGCAGACCCGTTTCCAACGGCCGGGTCGCGCCTGGGTTGCGGGTTGAGGTTGTTTTATTTCTTTTTTAAAAAATATATATATATAATTACTGGTATTTAATTTTCAAGAAAAAAATATATATATTCACATTGAGAAAAATATAGACAGTATTATTTATGGTTTTAGGGAAAATGTTGTACATATATATACCTTGAAAATTATGTTTTGTTTTGAAAAATGTTATTATATATATGTAACAGCCCGGGTAAAATTTGGATTTTTACTGGGACTGTTAAAGTCATTATACAGTGAATTACCGAATGAATTAATCTCGGGCAATTAATTCGAGGTAAATCGGTAGCCGTTTTTCGAAACCGAGGGTTTTCCCGCGCTCGTGATTTTCCCGCGGATTTTTCGAGACTAAGTTGGTATTTTTCGGGTTTCGGAATTTCTCGGAAAATCACACCGGAAAATAACTAAGGAGGTATCGGTTATTCTCTGGTCCGGATCGGACTCGCCCGTAATATGGACGGATTTGCATTATTTGAGCTCACAAGCCTAATAGTAAAAAAAAAAAAAAGTTTAAAGCAGCCGGTGAAGGAAGCTGGAGAGGAAGGAAAAGAGAAGAGAAAAAAAAAAGAGAAAAGGAAGAAGAAAGAAAAAGAGTGGAAAAAAAGAAAGGAAAAAAAAAAAGGAAAAGGGAGGGGAGGAGCAGCGTCGGCCGCCGCCACCTCGTGCGCCTCCACGATGCCGCCCTCGTTGTTTCCTCCCCGTCGCGTCGGCCCTCCTCGCAGCACCTTCCCCGCGTCGCCGCCAGCAAACCTTCCCTTCTTCCCCGTCGTCTTCCCGTGACATCCCCTCCTGCTCGCTTCTTCGCCGCCTCCTCTGCAGCTCCAAGCAGCCGGCGCCGCCTTGAGGAGACCCACTGCCGACGAAGCAAGCAGCTGCTCGCGCCCCTCCACCACAGACGGTGGCGGAGCGGCGCTGTGCGGTGGCAGCAGCGGTGGGACGTGCGGTGGAACGACGTCGACGGCAAGGCAACACGGCGGACGCAGCGGCGCGGCAGCCTTGAGTGGGTTCCACTCGTCTAGGTAAACCTCCACCTGAGCTGGGCCTATACGCACCCAACTGGGCCTACGGACCGCCCAACCCAGAGCGCCCAGACCCCTGGTCTGTGCGGGCCGGTACTGTTCACTTGGGCCTGACTTGGTTGAGCTGTGAATTTGGGTTACTGGGCTCGCTGCGTGGGCCTGTCTGGGCTCTATGCAGTGGGCTGGACAGTACTATTCAGGCCCAGCCCAACTTTTTTAAAAAATAATAAAATTAATAATAATAATAATAATAAAATCTGAATTATATATTTTTATGATTAATACTTTGGAAATTAAATTGTGGAAGTATTTTGGAAAATATATATGATTATTATGGGATCTTGGGAAAGTATAAGATATGGAAAATAAATAACATTTATGCATACGGGAATAATTTGGGAAAATTGTATATGTATATTAATAAATTCGTATTTATTTCAGAAAATAAGTGTATATGATTATACTTTCTGGAAATGGAGTTTTCTAGAAATAATAATACTTGGGAATTATATTTTGGAAGTATAATAATTTTTATAGAAATATCATGGAAAATATATACATATGTTATAATTTTCAGAAAAATTATAGTAATTATTATTTTGGAAAATTATAGCTATTTATGAAAATATATTTTGAAAAGAGTTTTAATTAAAGTATAGTACCGAAATTATATTCGGAAATACGTTCAGTAAATATTTTTGGTAAATAGAAATAACAAACGGATATGTAATCGGGATGGGTAGTTTCGTAGTATTGGCATCATGACATACTCTTATGTGCATTTATGTGAGTGTATTGTTTGTTGTATAGGTTTTTGGATATCGGGCCGTTTCCCGAGGAGCCGGCGTCGGACCGGTCATAGTTTCCGGAGTTGAGTAATCGGCCAAGGTGAGGATGGATAACCCTTGATATGTGCCGTAATACTGTGTTTGCTTTGCTGCTTGATTGAACTGCTGAGGTGATTACTGTTGGTTGATCGACTGCTATGATGTTGTCGTTGTTGTTGATCTTAGACTGTGACATTGGATTTGCGATATTGTGTTGAAAATAATGATAAACTGGTCAATGTGGATAATTGTGTGTTTTGTTGTTTGAATGAACTACTGAGAGGGGGTCATTATCGGATATTTGACTGTTATGGTTATTGATGTTGCTGTTGATGGACTGTGCTATTGGACGTGTGGATGTTGTGATGAACTGTTCATTGTGAATAATTGGTGTTATATGTACTGTTGATGGATATTTGGTAATATGGAATTGTATTGGGTACTTGGCTGCTATGGTTATTGTTGTTGTTGTTGCTATGATGTTGATTTGCTTGATTGAACTGTTGTATGACTGTTGTTGGTTCACTGGATACTGTGTTGTGTTTGAAGTTGGACTGTGAGTAATTGATGTTATGAACTGATGAGGGATTGGCCTGTTGTGTAACTTGTGCTAATAGGAAATTGGATAATTGTTTGACTGTTATGGATATTGTGATTGCTGACGGTAGACAGTGTTGTGATTGGATAATTGGAATAAACTATTGACTGTGGATAATTGAGAAATGGAAAGTGGAAATTGGAATTGGAATTGATATGAGATGATGAAATATGTGGGAAGTAGTGGTACGACCCGATGGTTTGAAGATTAATTCTGGGATGCTATGGTCGGTTACTTGGTTTGGTTACTTGATTTGGTTGGCATGTTGATGCCTGTGGTTAGGGTATACCAAATACCCAGTGGTTCGGATATACCGAATATCCGTTTGGCTTGTTGCCTGTGGTTAGGGTATACCAAATACCCAGTGGCTCGGATATGCCGAATATCCGCAGTGGCTCGGATATGCCGAATATCCGCAGTGGCTCAGATATGCCGAATATCTGGTTGGCATGACGTCGCCTGTGGTTGGGGTATACCGAATACCCAGTGGCTCGGATATGCCGAATATCCGGTTGTTCTGATATGTGGATTGGTTCTTGACCTAGCATCCGGAATTAATTGATAACCTGGTACGACCCTAGCTTGTCCAGTGATAGGGACCCGGAAGATAAAATTGGTAATAAAAATTAAAAAGTATTCATTTGTTCCTGGCTTTGATATGATTTAGTAGGATTCCTCTATCGTGTTGTTCGTGTTGGTTTCCTCTGATGTGTTGTTCGAGTGGGATTCCTCTGTCGTGTAGTATGTGATAGTTGTTATAGCAGTATCCTTGTGATGTGATTGTTTGGGCTCATTGTTGTGATTGTTGTGTTTATTTCGAAAGTATTATGGTTGATCATATATCACTGTTTATCTTTCGTCGGTGAGCGTTTCGGACTCACCCCTCGCCTGCGGGGTTTCATCCCGTAGGATGAGTTGTTTGTAGTGCAGGAACGTACCGGGCAAGCTGAAATGTACCCTCGGACAGGACTCGGATCCATTTGTTGCATTGGGCTTGCCTAGTTGTCATGTGAGTCATAGGTCTTTCGCTGTGCTTATTGTTATGTTCTCTGCTGTGTATATGTTGTAATGGGCCATTGGGCCAGACAGTTATTGTTGTTGATGTCCCCGGGGTTCGGGTGACGAGTTCTATGTTGGGCCGTAGGGCCGGTTTACAGTTTTTGATATTGGGCCGTTGGCTAGTTTACTGTTTTATACGCAGTCCGTCGGGCTTTGTTGGGTTGGGTTGTCACAGTTCCGGCACGTGTTTACTGTGCACGGTAAACACGGGTCGGGGCGCTTCAATATAATTGGGGAAAAGATAAATGTTGTATATATATATATTTCTGGAAATAGACAAAATAATAAATTTGACCAGATATAATTATTTGATATACCTAGTATAAGGTTATGTTTTTAGAAAAACAAAATTACTTAGACATATTATTTTGGAAAACTAAGGTAATTATGTTATGTTTGTAAATTATTATTATAGTTAGATTAGAAAATATATATATACCATGAAATTAATATCTGGAAAATTTAATATGTATATTATTTTGGCTGGAAAATTATGATTTTGGTATATGTATATAAATATGTATTTTGGAAATTAAAGTTAATTATATTTTGTGTTGGAAAATATTATCACTATATATATTTAGAAAAGATAAATACTATATATATTTTGTGAAAATTATAAATAGGTTACTATTTTTCTGGACAAATTATGGAGAAAATTATTTTGGAAATTATAGTTATTTTATGAAAATATTTTGAAAAAGAGTTTTAACTAAAGTATGGTACCGAAATTATATTCGGATATACGTACGATAAAATATTTTCGGTAAAGGATAATAATAAAGGTTATGTAATCGGGATGGGATATTTCATAGTATTGGCATCATTGCATACCGATTATGTGCATTTATGTGTGTGTACATTGTTTTGTGCATAGGTTCGGATATCAGGCAGTTTCCCGAGGAGCCGGCGTCGGACCGGTCATTGTTTCCGGAGTTGAGTAATCGGCCAAGGTGAGGATGGATTTCCTTCAATATGTGCCTATATTACTCGGTTATTATGTTTTGATGATTGTGCATTGTTGATTGTTGCTTTTTCTATGTTTTGGTTCGGGATGTTTATCCCGGTGTCATGTTGGTTTTTGGGATGTTTATCCCCGTGTTGATTTTCTGTGTCTTTTGGAATAAGTATAATGGATTAATTAATAAATTGTGACAAGGATGTCGATCCTTGGTATTTTGGATAGGGATGTCTATCCCGGTATCCTGATTAGGGATGTCGATCCCTATGATATGATTTTGAATGACGGTAATATAATTGTCACGTGGTAAGTAGTGGTACGACTCGATGGTTTAAGACTGTTTCGTGGTGGCCTTGACCTGGGTTACTTGATAAGCATGTCTATGCTTGGGATGTCTATCCCGTGATTATTTTTGGGATGTCTATCCCTGGGTTCGTATTTTTGAGATGTCGATCCCTGGGTTCTCTGGATTTGGTCTAGCACCCGGTATGTGTTGATAACCAGGTCTGACCTCTAGCTTATCCGTGACGGGGCCCGGAAAGATAAAATTGGAAATTGGATTTTGTTTGAGTCTTTTGATTTGTTTTATTTTGGCGGTTTTATTGTTTGACCTTGAGTAATTACTGTGTTCATATTGATTGTCTTTCCTTCGTCGGTGAGCACTTCGGACTCACCCCTCACCTGCGGGCTTTCATCCCGTAGGATGAGTTCTTTGTTGTACAGGTTTGGTGCATTCCAGACAGGCTGCGGCGTTATCCCTTGGACAGGGCTCGGATCCATAGTTTGCATCTATGCTCACAGTGTTTATGTGAGTTTTATAAGTCTTCCGCTGTGCATTATTTTATTATTGTTGGGCCATTGGGCCAGTTGAGTTGTTATTACTATTTTTACTTTGGGCTGTTGAGCCCGGATTTCTATTGTATACACTGTATGCTGGTCTTATTTTGGTTGGGTCGTCACAGTTCCGGCACGTGTTTACTGTGTACGGTAAATACGGGTCGGGGCGTTTCATTTTGGTAGCGGAGCGGGCGTTAGGTCTTGTTGGGCAGTCTTTGTGTGTTTGTTGTCGTTGTTTGTATAGTTCGCTCCAGTTGTTTATTATTTTATATCATTTAGTTAGTGTATTATAGATCCAGTCAAGGGACGCCAGCTGTCGCAGAGCATACACATATGAGGTAATGATGCCAAAATAAGCGGAAATACAAATATTATTGATAATACTGATATTTTTATTACAAAGAGGAATATTACATTGATTTATGATATTTCATAAAAATAAAAATACATTTAATGATTTGGAACGACGTTGACACGGAAACTGTTTGGGTCGCTGTTGATGTTGACCGTGACCCTATCGCTCCAAGAGAACCACATGCCGCCTCTGTTGCTCTGGCCAGGAACCTCGAACCGGTTAGCTTGAGGGAACCGGAGTGGGATGAGACCGTGATCGTCTTGAGGTTGCCACTGGGTCTCCGTCAGAAGAACCATGTTTGGCTTGTATTGGTTCTTCAAGTCCCTCAGGGTACGCGAGAACTCCTGGGCACGCCTTGCAACTCCTCTGCAATTCCATACCAGCAGTCGTGCCTTTGGCCAGGTTGGAGGTAGCCGAGTCATTCTGGGCATGCTTTGAGCCGTCATCGAGAGTTGGTAGTAGGCACCTTGCTCCACAGTTTGGCAAGTGGACTCCAGGTTGAACTCCTGTAGCCTTTCAGAGATGAAGAACATCACTGAGTTTGTCGATCCATAGAAGGATGTCCTCAGAGTGTCGTGGTCCTCCAGGAAGAAGGTCTCTTCCATGGGAGTGACGAAGAATCTTGAGGAGTAGAGCTCGTCGACAAAGACTAGAAGTGGCATCCTGCCGAGCTCGTTCGGTAGTTCTTCAGCACGTTCGTTGACCATGCTGTAGGCCAGACGGTTCCTTCTGCCAAGGTTGGCACCTTCGACGAAGAAAACGGAAGATGGAGCAGGCATCGTGTTTGGACGAGTGGGTATTTTGTTTTTGAACGTTGTGGTTTTGTTTTTTTTTCTGAGCGTTGTTTGCCTTAAAATGCTTTTGATGATTTACACCTCACCGCTCCGTTTCTTTTATACTCTTATGGGGAGCGTGTTTACTATTTTCGATTTTCAAGATTTGCTTTTTGAAAATTTGCGGTTGTTTCATTTATTACTTTGTTACTTTATACGTTTTTCGGACTACCATGCCAGAGTTTTTAGCCTTTCTCCATCTCTTAATTTTCTTTCGCTCTGGCTACCTTGTCTTTTCTTTTTATGGCCTTTGTATATTTTTCTTGCATCTTTTATCACATGCATTCATGATCGTTGAGGCTGGATGAATGGGACCATACCTCGAGTAGAGCGCATGTGCGACAAGTTTATAGCTGTTTGGACACCGTGGAGATATGCAAAGCTTGACAGACGTTTTTGGCTCATGCGGAATTTGCGGACAAGTGGGTACGTTTCTTTCGTGGGACACAGGACGCTCTCGTGATCGTCACTGTTAGCTCCGTATGACACGTTTCTCGGGATCGAGGATGCTTTGGACCGATTTGGGCGCCGATCATGAAAATGTGTTTTGTTTTAATTTCTTTTTGTTTTGATTTTGTTAAACGAGTTTTATTTTTAATTTCTTTAAATTTGATTTTATATTCTTATAGTTGATTTTTATTTTGTTTTGAGATGTTTTAATTTTTCGTTTAACATAAGATTTCTTAACATAAGAGATTTTGATTTTAAAAGGAAACTTATTTTATTTATTCATAATAAGGTTTACAACAGGAGAAGGAGTACTCTACGGAGCTACTTGCTTCTCAAGATCTTTTACAAGTTTTTGTACATTTTTCATGTGTGGGAAGAGTTCCGCACACGCCAGTTCGATTTGCGCCACCGCCGAGCTGATCTTCTTCAGGGAGACGTTCAGTTGTGTCAGCTTCTGTTGCGGAGTGCTGCTCTCAGCTACCGCCTTGCCCTTACGATCTTCAGCCTCCTTGCTGGCACGTTCCTTTCGTCGTTTTGGAGAAATGACCATGTGCTCCTTCAGGCCGACGATGTTCGTCTTGAACCGTGTACGGTAAATACGGGTCGGGGCGTTTCATATATATATATATATATATATATATTCATAAATATCCTTTTTATTATTTTTTTCCAGATTATAATTATGTATATATAGATATGGTTTTTTTTTACTTAAATTCGGACTGGGCCATGAATAGTGCAACCCAGACCTTGCACTGGGCCAAACCCAGGCCCCAACAGGAACCCAGGTGCAGCCCATGCCTTAGGCTCAGGCGCCAGCCCATGCCCACAACACAACCCATACGAAACCGGGTCTGCTACCCGGGTCGACCCCAACCAAAGGGGTCGTCTTCAACCCGTGCTCACCTCGGTGGGCTCTTCGGCAGCGGCGCGGGACGACTGATGGGGCGGCAGGGCGAGACGACGAGGGCGAGAGGAGCGCAGCGGCTACCGGTGCTGGTGCTGCAGGAGGCGGTGAGGCAGGTGGCGAGCGGCAGCGACGAGATGGCGAGGCTGGTCATGGCGGCGTGGTCGTTGTGGCTCGTCTGGATAGCGGCGTCTGCTCTACGTCCTGCGGCGACGCACGAGGAGGAGAAAAGGAGGAGGGAGGAGGGAGGAGGCGCGATGGTGGTGCGCTGTGAGGTGGGTGGTGGTGTTCACGGTGGAGGAGAAGAAGAAAGGAAGAAGAAAAGAAAAAGAAAAGAAAGAAAAGGAAAGAAAGGAAAAAAGAAAAGAAAGGGGAAGAGGGGTGTTGCGGGTGTGTGTTGTGTTTTTTTTTCCTTGTTTTGGTTGCACTGGTTGTTTTGAGCTCTGGTTTGTGTTGCAGGAGAAAGAAAAGGAAACACTGGTTATGGGTTTTTGCAGGCAGGAAGAAGAAGGATACAGGGGGATGGTGGTGCAGAACAGGCAGGGGAAGGGCGTGGTTTTGTAGGCAGGAAAAGCAGGACAAGGCACGGGTGACACAGGAGAAAGGCAAGCCACGAGTGACACAGGAAAGAGGCGGCGCCAAACTCAATTATGTAGGCTTGTCTGCATACAAGGCGTGTATCGTCTGGACCTGAAAAATTCCAACTTTGGTCCGTAAAATCCATGGAAAAATCCCGAGCGCGGGAAAGGGCTCGGTTTTGAAATCCGATGCTCGAATTACTTTGAATTAACACCTAAGATTAAATTCATAGGTAAATCACTGTTTAAAGACTTTTACAGTTCCGGTAAAAATGCAAATTTTTACCCTGGCTGTTACAAGAATGGTAGAAAATTTTATTCTTATTTTACGTAAAAAAATTAATTTGAAAAGTCATAGAATAATTTATTCTATATTTAACATTATAGAATAATTCATTTTCATAATTATAATTGTTATAGCTTTTTTATTTTTTTAAAGTTTTTGTATATAATAAAAATGAAACCTGAGTAGAATTTTTTATATAATAAAAACAAATATTTATTTATATAATTGAAATTACATCTTGGAGCTTTGATTTAGTGTAACCGTTAGTTATTTTTATGTAAAATAGTGCAAAAACATAATAAACCACTGAAAAAAAAAACAAATGGTTTTTCAATCCCGAAGAGTCAGTTTCCGACCTCGGGTGCGTGTGTTTAACGATGTATTTTAAGAAAAAAATGGCTTTCTAAACTTTTAAAAAATTTCAATGAAATACTATGAATATTCATAGAATATTAGAATGACTTATCCTATAGCTTTTAAAATTTTTTAAAATTTTTGTTGGAGTACTAAAAATATTTACAGAATATTTGAATGAGTTATTCTCAACCTTTAAATTTTTTTTCATAACTTTGAAAAGTATTTTCCACATAATTTATTATCTATAAATTTTTTACATTTAATTTCTATTACATGTACAAAAGATTATTAATAAAAATTGAACTAGTAAGTGTCCAATAAGAAAAAGAAATTACAATCTGTTAATATTTAAAATTGCAAATTATATAAGATATGTGCATAATACTAAAAAAGGAAAAAATATAGGGTCTAATATATAAGTTTTCAATAACTTTAGACTAAATTGTAATTAATATTGTTTATCCACATGTTCCAATATTGTTAATCCACATCATATGGGTTTTGGTACCCTAGTTTAAACCAAGGTACAGTAGCAACCCCCTTTTGGTAATAGTCCAAGAGAAAATGTTGTTGCCTCTTATGGGCCACAAACTGTGATATTTCTGCCGCTATGAGTCATCGCTGACCTAACAAACAGTAGGGTGCGTGATCAAATCAGAAACATGAGCATATCAAAAAAATGCTAATAAATGCAATCAAAGAGATAGATACCTACGATTGTTTCTCTTTTCTTTTAAAAATTTACGTGCAGGAATTAGCCACGGCTGGTGACAACCCCTTTTGTTTTGCAAATTTACAAGTGAAATATTGTTTTCCATTTTTGGTATAGTGGTTGGTAATCACCATTCATATGTGTGGTTTGGTACTAATTTTCTACTCTTCCTTTCTGAATCAGGGAAATAGACTTATTGAAGAATTACTTATCGGAGAAGAGATTGTTATGTTTGATCGAAAAATAATTTTTAATTATTGTTTTAATTATCAATAAAAAAGAAATTTGTGAATAAATTTTCCATAAAATCAAGAAGCGCATTCTGGAGATCATGAATATAAATTTCCCAGAGGCTGAAGACCGGAATCACCCTCCTTATATTTTTTAGAAAATTGATATGATTCTGACCTTGCAAATTGAGTGATTATCTAATGAGAGTTTGACAATAAATTTCTTTGATTAGAGATAATGTGCAGAATAAAGGGACATCCATCCAAGATAAGGATGACACAGAGATATCCATCCAAGATAAAGATGATACTTGAGATTCGTTTTAGGACCATACAAAATATTTCTGGAAATTTTCAATTAAAAAAAACCATTGTGGAAACGTATCATACTAATACAGATGATTGTGATCCTTTACATATATTGCTTTCAGAAACTATTTGCATATATCATGCATCAAACAGTTGTAACTCATTACATTGCGTAATAATTTAAAAATTATACCTTTAAACATTTAAGTTTTACAATAAATGTCTACTAAAACATAGACCATCTAAAAATTTCGTAAATTATTCGAGATAGGTGTTCTTTACACTAGTGATCGTAATGCAAAACAAGATAAAAAGTAAAGGCTGTAGTATATAACGTAACAAATACTATACTCCACAACCCACACTCATTCAAGTTGGTTTAGTCTCTGGATCAAAAGAAAAGTTGGTCTAGTATCCCATTCTTGCATCGAAATTTTGGTGCCTTTGTAATGGAGTACTAGTATTAGCCAACAAGAACAAAACAAACAACTAGGAGTCTAGGGCACAACTGTGAGATGGTAAAAATACAGAAACGGTCCACGATGTGTAGTATTCTGGAAACGTGGGAAACTGACAAACCCAAACCATGGATGCTGTTAGTTTTGTGTTGCCATCCTAGGTGCCAACATATTTTCTTTTCCAATTTCAACAGCCTCGATCGTAAAAAGCCCCAGAAACAAGATCACGATATGAGTTTGAACCGTCAAAAAAGCAGTTAACCAACATTTATTAGTTCGTTAGTTCTAGATTTTCGGTTATGGGAAAGGGCACTGGCGTTTATCTGTGGCGACTGAGGAGTGAGTTAATGTTTTGTTTATGGTAACCTAAGTAACCACCAATCAACGTTGTCTGTTGGCCGCATAAACCGGCCCCAAACAGTAAAAATTCTGTAATTAATAATTATATTATTCACTTAAAAAATGGAGCAGTTATCCAACGCATCTCGTGTCCAACGCAAGCATTTGGTGCATTTATTAAATAACTAGTTTTTTAATGAATTAACTAGTTATTAATTGGATAAAAAATATTCGTGTCATTAATTCTTAAATTTATAGAGTTACACATAGCAAAAAAATAAACAAAAAAAACGTGATGAGATAATCTTTATAAAATTATTTTACAAATTATTTTGCGAGACGATAACTAATTATTGGTGAGATGTACCAGACTCAACAGACTCAAAAACACTTCCTTTTTAAAGACCAAAAAGAAAAAAAAAAAAAAACACTTCCTCCCATATACAGTTGGCCCGGTTTGGGGATAAGCTGTAATTTTTTGGGTTGCTGCTTATATCGTCACTGATAGCGTCAAAGTTACGTGGTCAACTACCTACTTATGGACACTGCATTAGATATAACTGATCACATGCGTGGATTAAAACTTGCACCAAATTAATTATGTCAAATTTGGAAAAATTTAGAGTCGTGAAGGACAAAAAGAGTGGGAGACAGAAGAGATGTTGCCATTGGCCACTCTCACTCTTACTCGCTGTGAGAGCAAATATATACTGATGATGACAAATAATTAGCAGTGTTTATCACATTCAATTTTGCTCATGTGAAAGAAATTCAGGTAGGTTTTTTTAATCATCTGAAATTTGATGAAATCAACAATCAGAAACATTTCCTAATTTAATTTGTGGAAACAAATGCGAAATTGCAGTGACATGACTGAAGTTCAGAAGTTTTTTTTTTTTTACAGTGATGGAGAACATAATGATACATAACAAATAAGTTGATAAGCCAGTTACTAGATTTTACTTTATCAAAAATATCTTACTAGATTAGCCAGCATAGTTACTAGGAGCAAAACTGTAAAAATAACATCGGCAAAAGATTTGATTATAATTTTGTTGACTTATTATTCAGGTATCAATTTGTTATTCTTTCTTGCCAAGGTATAATACCTTGCATTGTTTTTCTTTTCAAAAGAAAATAAATCGATTCATTTTTATGGTGACAAATTGCAGAAAACAAAGGGCCATATACCGGCTAAACTTAACTACCAACTAAAACCGCTATATTGTACTAACGCTCCGAATAATTTTAATCTAATCATTCCATTTACAAAATCTTCTTTTTTGAGATTAAAATCTTCCCCTTTAAAAATAAATACAATGGAGAGGATTTTCTTTCCCGATAAAACACGGTCTCTTAATTACCATTTCTCAAATGCATTCTCCATTTCCCAGATTCCATGGCCAAAAAAGACAAGAAAAAAACAAGAAGTTCCCATCATCAGCCAAAAGGGACAACAAATTACACAAAGCCCAGATTCATTGCCCCACTAAGTGCCACTGGCATGACCATATCTAGCAAACAAGGGGCGTACTTAGTTTAATTTTCACTGCGCGGAGGCTCGGCGCCGAACCTAATCCTTAAACAACCACCGTAGCACTAGCAGCCAGAGCCAGCCTCCCCGGTCCACGGGGGGGTTCCTGTCCTCTCTACCAGTATAGTATACATACTAACTACTACTGCTGCTGCTGCTGCTGCTGCTGCTGCTTTACTATCTCCTCTTTCTTTTACCCGGTAGGGCCCACCACGAGCGGTTGTCGTGTGCCGCATAGAGACTGCACACGTGGCGTCCCTAGGAATCCTGAGCTGTCAACTCCCCTTGTGCAATGGTGAGGTTAAACTTGGCCCCGCGTGGCCCCCACACTCCCCCACCCCCACCATCTCCTCCTTTTTGGTCTACCCTCCTCTCTATAAATTTGACCCCCCGCCCTTCATTTCTCTACCTTAAAATCCCTAATAGAATTACACACGAAAGAGCAGGCTCTGGCTCACCCCCTCCCCCTCAGACTCAGCCCCTCCTCCTCCTCCTCCTCCTCCTCTCCGCCGCGCTCTGCCTTTTGTCTCTCCGCCGTCTTTTCCTCCTCCTCGTTGTTCTTGTTCTTGTGTAACAACGCTGGATCTTGTGAATTCCGTCTTCGTGTGATAAAGTAGTGACGATATATATTATTATTATCATTGTTATTATAAGATTTTTCTTTTACCTGTCTTTTTTTTTTGGTTAAAGATCAACGGGATTATCGGTGGTGTTTAGTGTATAAATCTTTCTACAACAAACACTTTTACTGATCGGATCCTTAATTTCGTAGAGTTTGGTCCGTTCCTCACATAAAGACACACAATCTAGTTTTCTGGATCTGGTACCTGTTTGTTTCCTATCAGGATTCATTCGCTTATACTACTAAACGGTGAATCCTTATCCGGTCCTGAAAACCCGATTGCTTTATTAACTAATCATATAGCATCGGTCTTACCTAAACCAAACACAGAAAAGACACACACACACAAGCAACTACAGCAAACACATACATACAACTCTCTACTGGTCCAGTTTCTCTCGTCAACCGCCCTCCCGCTTTTCTTTCCATTTCCTTAGAAATGTCGGTGAACTCGTCAAGTTCCCTCTGCCAGTCACGTGCCGCCACACGTGTGCTCGCCCCTTCTCCCCTCACCAAGCCGTCTATCACTCCGGGCCTCCTCAATGTCGCCTCCGCCTCCCGCCGGAGCACCCGAGCCGCCTCCCTGAGGAAGTCGCCGGCGGTTACTGACAGGAAGGCCCTGCAGGGAGCGAAGCTCGGCCGGGCCGGATCGGAGAGGCTCCATTTGTGGCGGTCGGACGGGCCTGGTCGGTCGCCGAAGCTCCGAGTCATGGTCCGGTCGGCATTGTCCGGGGTGCCGGAGAAGCCGCTGGGGCTGTATGACCCGTCGTTCGACAAGGACTCCTGTGGGGTCGGGTTCGTGGCGGAATTGTCGGGTGAAAGCAGCCGCAAAACGGTATGGCTTGGCAGTTTGATTCTAGAAAACTTGCATGCTGGCGTTTGTCGTTGACGTGACATGAATATTTTGTATGTTTTTTTTCTGTTTGTTTTGAATTTCGTTTTGGTGGTGGTTGTTGGTTTGTTAGGTGGCGGATGCTTTGGAGATGTTGATACGTATGACCCATAGAGGTGCTTGTGGGTGTGAAGAGAATACTGGGGATGGAGCTGGGATTCTTGTCGCTCTTCCTCATGATTTCTATAAGGAGGTGAATTTCTTTTCCTCATTTACAATTTTTTCCTATTCTTTTTTTTTTTATTTCTTAAATTTCCTTTACTATTACGTTATACTTGGCGCTTTACTTTATTTTGGGTACATTACTTTATTAAATTTTCCTAACAATATTGTTTTAAGTTAGTCGCCTCCTTGAAAATGGAAACAATGAATAAAAGATGTTTAATGCAATGCGATTGTAGATTATTGCCTTTTTGTACTCGTCAGAAGTGTCTGGTAGAACGGAAGCATAATTTAGTTCTCTGTATTGATGAAATGAAATAATTGATTATAAAATATTAGCGGCGACAGGTTCTTTAATTGTGGTTTTGGTTATGTTTTGCCATGTGCTTGAAAATTTTTTGGGTGGTTGGCGTAGGTTGCAAAGGATGCCGGATTTGAACTGCCAGCACCAGGGGAGTATGCGGTTGGGATGATCTTTTTACCTACCTCGGACAACCGTAGGGAGGAAAGCAAGAATGTGTTCACCAAGGTAGTATACAGAGATCAGTACTGTTTTACAAGACAAATTGAGATTTAATTGAGTTTGGTTTGATGTATTTATGTCTCTGATAGTATGTTAATGTTGTTGAAGGTTGCGGAGTCCTTGGGACATACAGTCCTTGGATGGCGAACAGTTCCAACCAATAACTCAGGGTTGGGAAATTCTGCCTTGCAAACTGAACCTGTGATCGAGCAAGTCTTTCTTACACCTTCCCCTAGGTCAAAAGCCGATTTTGAACAACAGGTAGTTTATTTCAATAAGCTTCTAAACTGCTTTTAAAATGGGTTTGCTGTAATGCGTGAATGCATATGAACTTCTTTCTTGTTATCTAGTAACTCAGTACTCACATTTATTGCTTTGCAGATGTACATTTTAAGGAGAGTTTCAATGGTAGCCATCCGTGCTGCTCTAAACCTTCAATATGGAGGTGTTAAAGACTTCTACATATGTTCGCTTTCCTCGAGGTTTGTAGTTTGGAATAGTTAACCTCTTACGTGGAAAAAGGTCTAGTACGTTGCAAAAATGCAATGTCTTATTCTTAATCCCTTTACCGGATTATTGCAGGACTGTTGTTTACAAAGGTCAGTTGAAGCCTGTACAGCTAAAGGATTACTATTATGCTGATCTTGGCAATGAAAGGTTTACGAGCTACATGGCCCTGGTAATTATATTATCCATTCACTTATCTCCTTAACTAACTCATACTTCAACAAACAGCATAGCATGGGAACCACCAGTAACCGAAGATATGCAAGGTTGAGGAATGACTTCTGAGGCATTGAAGTTTGAATGATCTCATAAGTTCTTCCACTCCCTTGATTACTATATGAATTTGGATGCTGGATTTGGATGCCTTGGGTGAGTTGGTAAGAAACCTCATTGCCAAAGTAAATCGTGTTTGCAGAAACTTGCTGCAGTGCTTTACTTCTGCCAGGAGGAAACTTAAAAGTTGGTGGTTCAAGGAAATTGCTTGTTTGGTCAGCATAGCTTAGGTTTCATGGTTTTGTATTGGCATTGGAGTATGAAACCTCCTGAAGCTCCCTGAAAAAAATTTCATGCATGCGGCTTTACATTTTTCCATCTGTGATGATTAACGACTTTTTGTTTGTTTGTTTGGTTCAGGTACACTCAAGATTTTCTACTAATACATTTCCAAGCTGGGATCGTGCTCAGCCTATGCGTGTGCTTGGCCATAATGGGGAAATCAACACACTTAGAGGCAATGTAAACTGGTATGCACCCTGTTAACTGGTGGCTTGTGGACGCCAGCTCGTCCTTTTAATAATCATGAGGTTTTGTAATATATAAGCAAGTAATATTAACTTTAGAACATTTATCTTTAGGATGAAGGCTCGTGAGGGTCTATTGAAGTGCAAGGAACTTGGTCTTTCAAAGAATGAGATGAAGAAGCTTCTACCAATTGTGGATGCTAGTTCATCTGATTCAGGTGAAAATCTTCCTTTGAATTTATGGTGCCTTGACTTTATATTTATCATATCCTTCTGTCAGGACTTTGTTTTTGTGCTTAAATTTGAATACTTCATTGAAATTTAACTCTTAGGTGCTTTTGATGGTGTGCTTGAGCTTCTAATCCGAGCTGGGAGAACTCTACCAGAAGCTATCATGATGATGATACCTGAAGCCTGGCAAAATGATAAGAATATGGACCCTCAACGGAAGGCATTATATGAATACTTCTCTGCTCTAATGGAGCCATGGGATGGGCCTGCACTTATCTCATGTAATTTATTCTGCCAGACTTTTCATACTGTTCTTCCAACATTTGACTCATATTCTTAGACTTAGAGATATTTCGTTTTCCAGTTACTGATGGACACTACCTGGGAGCTACTCTGGATCGTAATGGATTGCGACCGGGTAGGTTTTATGTCACACGGAGCGGACGAGTTATTATGGCCAGTGAGGTGGGTGTTGTGGACATTCCACCTGAAGATATCCTCAGGAAAGGAAGGCTTAATCCTGGAATGATGCTTTTGGTAGATTTCCAGAAGCATATTGTTGTTGATGATGAAGCCTTAAAACAGCAATACTCTATGGCACGGCCCTATGGGGAGTGGCTAAAACGGCAAAAAATTGAGCTGAATGACATTGCTAATTCTGTTAAAGAATCTGAAAAGCTTGCTCCTGCCATAGCTGGTGTTGTTCCAGTAAGTATTTTGTTTAACACTTGATAGAATTGCTTTCGCCTTCTAATTTTTCTGAATAGCCATTCTCACTTGGTATACTTCTGTGGAAACTTTAGACATCTGCTGATGATGACAGCATGGAGAACATGGGCGTTCATGGTCTGTTGGCACCATTGAAAGCATTTGGGTATGTGAAACTGGGTGCTGTATGTGTTGGGTTGTGTGTTCTTTTAATTTTAAAAAATATAAAAGTTTTTATAGATATTCTTTGTTCTGAAAGTGTTTTCATCTCTTTGCAGTTATACTGTTGAGGCCTTGGAAATGTTGTTGCTTCCAATGGCAAAAGATGGCTCTGAAGCTCTTGGTTCCATGGGAAATGATACACCATTGGCTGTTATGTCCAACAGAGAAAAGCTTACGTTTGAGTACTTCAAGCAAATGTTTGCTCAAGTTACAAACCCTCCCATTGATCCTATTAGAGAGAAGATAGTGACTTCCATGGAATGCATGATTGGACCAGAAGGTGATCTAACAGAAACTACTGAAGAACAATGCCATCGTCTGTCTCTGAAAGGGCCCCTCTTATCCATCGAGGAGATGGAAGCAATTAAAAAGATGAACTACAGAGGCTGGAGAAGCAAAGTTCTTGATATTACATATTCAAAAAATCGTGGAAGGAAGGGATTGGAGGAGACTTTAGATAGGATATGTGATGAAGCTCACAACGCAATTAAAGAAGGCTATACTTTGTTGGTCCTTTCTGATAGAGGTATGACAATAATTCTTCCACTGTAATTTACAATTTAGGTTTTGGACTCACCAAGTTTAAGATTAATTTTTTTGATCATTTGTTTATATCCAGGCTTCTCACCGGAGCGAGTTGCTGTGAGCTCTCTCCTGGCTGTGGGTGCAGTCCACCAACATCTTGTTAAAAAGCTTGAGCGCACTCGGATAGGCTTGATAGTTGAATCTGCTGAACCACGTGAAGTGCATCATTTCTGTACATTGGTTGGATTTGGTGCAGATGCCATATGTCCTTACTTGGCAATAGAGACTATTTGGAGATTGCAGGTTGATGGAAAGATCCCACCTAAATCTACTGGTGACTTCCACTCGAAGGATGAGCTGGTGAAGAAGTACTTCAAGGCAAGCAACTATGGCATGATGAAGGTTTTGGCCAAAATGGGGATATCAACTTTGGCTTCCTACAAAGGTGCTCAGATATTTGAAGCTCTTGGCCTTTCTTCGGAAGTGGTTGAGAAGTGCTTTGCAGGAACCCCAAGCAGAGTGGAAGGAGCAACTTTTGAGATGCTTGCCACTGATGCACTTCATTTGCATGAAATGGCATTTCCTAGACGCGTCTTCCCTTCTGGAAGTGCTGAAGCGGTAGCGCTACCCAACCCTGGCGATTACCATTGGAGGAAAGGTGGAGAGATTCACCTGAATGATCCTCTTGCTATAGCTAAGCTTCAGGAAGCTGCCAGAGGTAATAGCGTGGCTGCCTATAAGGAATATTCTAAACGCATTCAGGAGTTGAACAAGTCCTGCAATTTACGTGGGATTCTGAAATTCAAGGAGGCTGATGTCAAAGTGCCATTGGATGAAGTAGAACCGGCCAGTGAGATTGTTAAGCGGTTCTGTACTGGGGCTATGAGTTATGGATCTATATCACTGGAGGCACATACAACACTGGCTATTGCTATGAATAAGCTTGGAGGGAAATCAAACACAGGTATGTTTTGTTCTTGTTATTTATATTTGATGTAAGTTGATATTTTCTTTTGGCCTGGTTTGCGAGATTTCCCAATTCTAGAAAGAAGAAAAATTTTCCAAGTAGTTCTTTTGTCGTAATACTTCTCGTAATATTTCCTTTCTTTCGTTTAAGAAATTTATTTTTGGTCGTATTGTTTCCTGGCCCAAAACTCTCTCCTTCAATGCGATAAGTACTGTACCTTATGATATTAAGACCTGCTGTTATATTTTTTTTTTGGATTTTTGGGGTTCTAATTCCGTATTTCCTTCCACCTCCCTCCTCCTGTGCCCATGCCCTTCGATACAGTTTATTTGCACTATTAATTTTTTTTTTTGTTTTGCAGGTGAGGGAGGTGAACAACCATCTCGTATGGAGCCTCTTCCAGATGGTTCAATGAATCCAAAAAGAAGTGCAATTAAGCAAGTTGCTAGTGGGAGATTTGGAGTTTCCAGTTACTATCTTACAAATGCTGATGAATTGCAGATAAAGATGGCTCAGGTAGATGTCATAACATCATGATTTGACGTTGAAATCTCTGTTTGATTCCTCCTTCCTCTTCTTGGACCTTGTCTGTTCCTATTTAGCCGCTGTATTCCTGTTGGAACAGAGGTTTCTATTGTTTATGAATTTATGTTCATGGCAGATGATGCTGTGTCTGCAAAGCACCCCTAGGTGCATTGCATCTTTAACTGATACCTTTGGCATTTGGTGAGGTTAAATATGTACTGAATTTATTTGCTTTATGTCTATTTATTTTTTTTCTTACTATATTGTGCATCGTGTCATAGGGGGCCAAGCCCGGCGAAGGAGGTGAGCTCCCTGGCCATAAGGTCATAGGTGACATTGCAGTTACTAGAAATTCAACTGCTGGTGTTGGACTTATCAGTCCTCCTCCGCATCATGATATCTACTCAATTGAAGACCTTGCTCAGTTAATTCATGACCTTAAGGTTTGCTTATTCACTGCTTTATATGCTTTGGTCTAATATGGAAAATTATGTTTTGAGATGCATATTCCATTTAATTAATGGACTAATGTCTTAAATTCGTCTTCAGAATGCCAATCCAGGGGCGCGAGTTAGTGTCAAGTTAGTATCTGAAGCAGGTGTGGGAGTAATTGCCAGTGGAGTGGTGAAAGGCCATGCTGACCATGTCTTGATTTCGGGGCATGATGGAGGCACAGGGGCTTCACGCTGGACTGGTATCAAGAATGCTGGGCTTCCATGGGAACTTGGTTTAGCTGAGACCCATCAAACTCTTGTTGCCAATGACCTCCGTGGCCGTACTGTTCTTCAGACAGATGGCCAATTGAAAACTGGCAGAGATGTCGCCATTGCAGCGCTTCTTGGCGCAGAAGAGTTTGGCTTCAGCACTGCTCCTCTTATAACGCTTGGCTGCATCATGATGCGAAAGTGCCACAAGAACACTTGCCCAGTGGGCATTGCTACACAGGACCCAGTTCTGAGGGAAAAGTTTGCCGGAGAACCTGAACACGTTATTAATTTCTTCTTTATGCTGGGAGAGGAGGTGAGGGAGATAATGTCTCAGCTTGGATTCCGTACAGTCAATGAGATGGTTGGACGTTCAGACATGCTTGAAGTTGATAAAGAAGTCACTAAGAGTAATGAGAAACTGGAGAACATTGACCTCTCATTGTTACTCAGGCCTGCTGGTGACATTCGGCCAGAAGCGGCTCAGTATTGTGTCCAAAAGCAGGATCATGGATTGGACATGGCTCTGGATAATAAACTCATTGCACTATCCAAATCTGCTTTGGAAAAGCAGCTTCCAGTGTATATTGAAACTCCTATTCACAATGTAAATCGTGCTGTTGGAACAATGCTTAGCCATGAAGTTACTAAGCGTTACCACTTAGCGGGGCTTCCTGCAGATACTATCCATATCAAATTCGCAGGAAGTGCAGGACAAAGTCTCGGTGCTTTTCTTTGTCCAGGCATTATGCTGGAACTGGAAGGTGACAGCAATGACTATGTTGGTAAAGGATTATCTGGTGGAAAGATTGTGGTTTATCCACCAAAAGGAAGCCTATTTGATCCAAAAGAAAACATAGTTATTGGTAATGTAGCTCTGTATGGGGCAACAAGTGGTGAGGCGTATTTCAATGGGATGGCAGCAGAAAGGTTCTGTGTTCGTAATTCTGGGGCCAGGGCTGTTGTAGAAGGTGTTGGTGATCATGGATGTGAGTACATGACCGGTGGGACTGTGGTTGTGCTTGGGAAAACTGGGAGGAATTTTGCTGCTGGTATGAGTGGTGGTATTGCTTATGTTCTTGATCTGGATGGGAGATTTGAGTCACGATGCAACACTGAACTTGTGGATCTTGATAAAGTTGAGGAAGAGGAGGATATTATGACGCTCAGAATGATGGTACAACAACATCAGCGACACACAAACAGCCAGCTTGCCAAAGAAGTGCTGGAAGATTTTGAGAAACTTCTGCCTAAGTTTATTAAGGTCTTCCCAAGGGATTACAAACGTGTTCTTGCAAGCATGAGAGAAGAAGCTTACTCAAAGAAAACTATGCAGAGCTCTGATAGAGAGGTTGAAGACCAAGAAGAAGCAGAATTAATGAAGACAGATGCCTTTGAGGAGCTCAAGAAGTTGGCAGCTGCATCTACGAATGGGGCATCCAGTCAGGTAAATCTTTGACCATTTCTCTTGTTGATAGAAGTTCACAAATAAATTTTTCCTTTTTTCTTGAATTAGATTAATTTTGAATTCAGCTTAATGGAACAGAAACTTATGCAGTACTAGTAAACCTTTCACCTTACTGCCAGCTGTTCTTCTGTAGCTTATTAGCATACGGATGAAACATATCTAGGAATATAAGTAGTAAGGGGCAGATTTCTTCATTTTGTTGAAAATTGAAACGTTTAAAAATTGTTGATGAAATTCTGCGCTGCTTGATTGTTATTTGCCTCTGCTGCTTCACCATTTTTAAGTCTATTCAGAATTGTGATTTGTCTTTCTGATTGCACAGCCTGTAGAGGCAGATGAGCCAGCAACACGTCCTAGCCGTGTTAGTGATCCTGTTAAACACCGAGGCTTTGTTGCATATGAGCGTGAGGGTGTTCAATATAGGGATCCTAATGTGCGAATGAATGACTGGAAGGAAGTTATGGAAGCCTCAGAACCTGGACCTCTCCTGAAAACCCAATCGGCTCGTTGCATGGACTGTGGTACTCCTTTCTGCCATCAGGTATAAGAGACTGTACCTTTTTATTGCTTAAAATAACCCGTCCAATGTCATAGTACACCACTTGAACTGGATCTTCTTGAAACACCAATGCAGGAGAACTCTGGATGCCCGCTTGGAAATAAAATTCCTGAATTCAATGAGTTAGTATACCAGAATAGGTGGCGTGAAGCATTGGATAGACTTCTTGAAACCAATAACTTCCCAGAGTTCACTGGTCGGGTGTGTCCTGCACCATGTGAAGGTTCTTGTGTCCTCGGAATCATTGAGAATCCGGTATCTATTAAAAGTATTGAGTGTGCAATAATTGACAAGGCCTTTGAGGAGGGGTGGATGGTGCCACGGCCTCCTCACAAGAGAACTGGGTATGAATATCCTTTTTTCCATTTTTTCTAATTTGTCAGGATTCTTTCGTGCTGATGCATCTTTGAACATCATATTTTCCTAGATGACATCTATGGAAACAATCTTTTTTATTGGGTTGGTCAAATTAAACATTTATCAATATTTAGATGGAAATGGTAATTTGTGTTTAATATACTGTTACTTACAGGAAACGAGTTGCGATTGTTGGAAGTGGACCAGCTGGTTTGGCTGCTGCTGATCAACTCAATAGAATGGGTCATTTGGTTACGGTTTATGAGCGCGCTGATCGTATTGGAGGTCTTATGATGTATGGTGTTCCCAACATGAAAGCTGACAAAATTGATATAGTTCAGCGCCGTGTTAACCTGATGGCCGAGGAAGGCATCGATTTTGTGGTCAATGCCAATGTTGGTGTTGATCCTAAGTATTCTCTTGATTGTCTTCGAGAAGAGAATGATGCTATTATTTTGGCTGTAGGAGCTACAAAACCAAGGTGAGTTCAATATTTCAGTTGAGGGGATTACTATATTCCTTGAAATTGCTGATGATATGTTTCTAGTTATTAGAGCAGGCATTGTTGCCCAAAACGATGTAATATGGAAAGGAAAATGTGCACCGCTATTAACTCTTGAAATTGATTGTATTGCAGGGATCTTCCTGTACCAGGACGAGAGTTGTCAGGAGTCCATTTTGCCATGGAGTTTCTTCATGCAAATACCAAGAGCTTGCTTGACAGCAATCTACAGGATGGTAGTTACATATCTGCAAAGGGAAAGAAAGTTGTAGTCATTGGTGGAGGCGACACTGGTACAGATTGTATCGGGACATCCATACGTCATGGTTGTACATCTGTTGTCAATTTGGAACTTCTGCCTGAACCACCACGAAGTAGAGCTCCAGGGAACCCATGGCCACAGGTGTGCTTCACTTAAAAATTTACATGGACTATTTAGTATCGTAGCCATCTCGAGGACTTATTACTAGTGTTGATCTTAGTTTTTACTTCATTGTGCTTTTGTGGATTATGTTGTTGAATTGCTCGTACAGTTGCTGATGTGGGAGGTTTTCATTCTTTTAACTTTGCAGTGGCCTCGGGTATTCCGTGTGGATTATGGGCACCAAGAAGCAGCTACCAAGTTTGGCAAAGATCCCAGGTCTTATGAAGTGTTAACCAAGCGTTTCATTGGGGATGAAAATGGCAACGTAAAAGGTCTTGAGGTAGTTCGCGTCCATTGGGAGAAAGACGCCTGTGGGAAATTCCAGTTCAAGGAGATTGAGGGAAGCGAGGAAGTTATTGAGGCTGACCTGGTTCTTTTAGCTATGGGATTCCTTGGCCCCGAATCGGTGAGTACTTTTTTGTAGGCTCCTTTTTTTTGTGACCAAAGTCATGCACAAGTGGAGGTTGGTTCTCACCTGTTGTCTTGGTGGTTTATTCTTTCAGAATGTGGCAGACAAGATAGGTCTGGAACGAGACAACCGATCAAACTTCAAGGCAGAGTACGGGCGCTTCTCAACTTCTGTAGAAGGTGTCTTTGCTGCTGGGGATTGCCGGAGGGGCCAATCCCTGGTTGTTTGGGCAATCTCAGAGGGTCGCCAAACTGCCTCTCAGGTGGACAAATACTTAACAAGAGAGGAGGATTCATCTTCCGATGGTGTCCAGGACAATGCCGGCAAGTGGCAGCAAGACGCTAGCAAGATGCATAAGGATAGCAGCAAACACACAGTTATGACGTAGGTGGACTCTAATGCATTTTTACCTTCCTCATACAGTGCTGGGACGAGAGAAAACTGACAACACAGCAAAAGAGCACACCATTCTTTATAGATAGCCCTGTGGCTGATGCGAGGATGCCATCAGTTATCTGGTAGATAACCCAACCCCCAAGGGGTTTCCAGGTCCCGGATGAGGGGCTGGAAAAGGTGGTTGAGCACAGATAGTAGAAGCAGCAGCTTTTAAGGAGCCGGTGAAAGGGGATGAGGATGTTTTTGTTCTTTTTCATTAATGCTTCCACCTAGTTTGTTTCAATGTTAGCCTTTGTGGTTGTCAAGGACGAATAATGTACAGTTTGCTCTTGGTATATGTTGATTGCAGCAAATATGGGGAAGTTTCTTAGTCTCTCATTATCATTTCGTTTCACCTTGTTGAATGGTGGGGGGTCCTTTTTTTTTTTGTGTAAAATAAAGGTGGGACGAAGTCTGTGCTTAATGCGAAGGGTGTTCAGCCTTATAATGTAAGAAATGAATAGATTAGATATTCTATTCATATTGTTGAGTGCTTATAATTTATTAAATCAAATTTTATCAAATTGTTAGCTTGAGGAGTTGAGTTTGTATACTCAGTTTGTATACTCTCGCTAAAAAATGGGTGGCGTAATGTGTTTGAAGTATTTTAGTTCAATGAAATTAGTTTTCTTGTGTTATAGAGACGAATGAAAATTGTTTTCTCTTTAAGTAACAATTTTGGAACGTATGTTCAAAATTCTAAATGGGTTTTTTTTCTGAATGCTTACATGATAGTTTCTTCATTACAGTAGTATTAGCAATTCAAAAAGAAGATTGCCATAAATAGTTTCTTTGGTAAGTTTCCAAGATTTTTTGTTGTCATTTTTTTCTCCTTTGATATATTTATGGATCTAGTACTGGAACAAATTTAAAATCTCCATGCGAGGGCATTTTGTTTTAACTAGTTATTTATGCTATATCTTTACGGTTCTTTTAGTTTTAGTTTATTCTATAAGCTTTGTATTTGATACTTGCATGTTATTATAACTTGTTAGTCGTCTTAATGGATTTATCTTTCCTGAAAAAAAAGGGAAATTATTGTAAATAAATTATGTAAATTTCATTGTTATCATCTAATAAAATTTATTTTTATAGTTTCTGAATTTATCTTTTGATTTTATCCTTTTAAATTAATCATATTTATTTATTTTTATCATTCCATTTCCAACTATGATATCCCTTCATTTCTTCATATTCATACACTTCTATCCCACCATAAACTTCACTCTCTTCTCATTTCCATACATCTCTTTTTGGTTAATCTCCCTCCATCTATATTTAATTATTCTCCATTATTATTACCATCAAAGTTGTATTATTATAATTGAAGGTGTATTACTTCGATCAAGGTTGGATTATTACCTTGATCAAGCTTGTATTATTCCAACAAGAAGTGAATTTCATCTCCCATTTTATAACATGTTATCAGCACGAGTCTCTGGCCAAATAAGGTACTTAATTCTAAAACTTTTCTTATTGCTTCTTTCATCCATTCTATATATATTATATATTCTATACCATTATTCTTCTAACAATGCTGAAAGATTTATCGAGTAAGCTTACATATTTTATATTATTATTCTACTAATATTGCTGAAAGATTGATCGAGTAAGCGCACTATATTATTATTCTACTAATATTGTTGAAAGATTTATCGATTAAGCATATATATATATATATATATATATTACATATTCTATACTATTATTCTAGTATTATTGATGAAAGATTTATCGAGTAAGCGTATATATACTACATATTTTCTATTATTATCGCATGACTCTTATTATTTGTTTTACTTCTATTGTTATTATTCATTACTATTATTATGGCAAATATTACAAAACTTGAACTGATACCTTCTTTCAGCTTCGATTCTTTCAACTGTAAAATGGATGTAATACAAAGAGTCGAACAATCAAAAAAATTTCTTAGAATTAATTCGGATGTATGTATTGCTCGGCAAAAAACGCATTCTCTGAAAACTACAAACTTTATAAACTAGTTATTGCTCATTTTTTCGTCGGGGCAAAGTAAACTGGAAGCTGGGCATTAGTTGGGCATCAGGTGCGCCACTCAGAGCATATTACCTTACCCCTTACAAGGCTTTTAAGAAAAAAATATTTTCCCACATAGAATCTTAGTAACTGACAATGATACAAAACAGAACCGCAATTCACAACTTTGCTCAATCAGCTCAGAAACCAGAAAGTGAGAACATGTCCTAGTCTTTCTTTCATAAGCTTGTCCATGAGTCAGAAGATGGCATCCAACTGCAGAACGATTAAAATTGGAGAATAAAATTGAAAAAAAATGATTTATTAGAGAGTGAGGTGCTCAAAATATTTTTTTAAAGAAATTTAACCTGAATTTAGATCGAGGCGTAGGTTTAGGATTCCACTCAATTTTTGTTTTCCATTTAGAAAATTCTTTACCTGCAGCCTATGACTATGGAACCTGTTGAAGTTTACAATACTGGAAATACAACATGTTTTCCTGTAAACTACCTTACCCTACCCACCCAGTAAAACAAAATTGGTAGAAACTTGAAGATTAAGGATTCAACTACTATAGTATTTTTTGCTGAATTTGAGCAAAGATTGATCATATAGTCATAAAGATTTTGAGAAGTGAGAAAAAATAAAATAACAGGTGAGGAAAGTGTGGCAAATATACTACCGCAAAAGAGAGAAGAAGATAAACAAAAAGTAGTAGCATGCCACAAAAAAGCAAACACTCCTTTCGGGCAAATTAATATGAAAAGGGACTATCAAGAGACGTTATAACGGTAATTTGCAAGAGCTAGAGTTCAGAGTATGTTTACGGTTTAGATGTCTTATTTAGCTCATATTCTTTTAGTTCTATAAGCTTTGTGTTTCATACTTGCTGTAGCCATATTTGCATGTGTATAGTCTGGACTATGTTATTTTAATTTGTTAGTCTTCTTATTGAATTTATCTTTCCTGAAAAAATTTTACTTGGAAAGTTATATTTTCTTTCTCACTAGACATGAGATGGTATTGAATCATGAGTACCGGCTATTCTCCTAATACAACACATAACTTTCTCATCAAAGCGTAAAAATAATAGCTAGAATGTTACTTTAATTTATGTATAAATTAATAACTTACACTCCAAATTGAATGCTCTATTCATCATGCCCATTAGGATAATAAGTCCTGTTTGAATGTCTGGCCTTCTAAATAAACTTTGTTTCATAGTTGAATTCCATTGCAGAGAAAAAAGTGTGACAGTCCAGTACTCATAAGCACAGACTTTCAGTCACACACACATTGGAAAATCTTGAAAAAATCGCAGTTCATCTATTATTTTCTTTGATGATGCTTGTGGTTCTGCCAGGGCTTGAAGCTAGAAGATTGGAAGTGGAAGAATCAGCAAAGGATCCTCCTCCTTATTCACCAATCATAGCAAGTTGTGCTCCCAAACTCCCGAAGAACTGTGGGGATGAGGTGAAAGAGAGTGTACTTGGCCTAGAAGGCTCTGTTCCCACCGCTGACAGTTGTCGTCAACTGGTCCGATGGGGCAAAACTTGTCATGATGCTTTCGCTCGACTCCTCGTATCAAGAGAACCAACATCACAAAAATCATCCATCTTAACAAATAGTATAACCATTTGGGAGGGTTGAATTGATGTTGAAGAATCATCACCAATCATATCAAGTTGTACTGCTAAACTCTCTAAAAATTGTGGGGATGAGGTGAAACAGGGTGTACTTGGCCTTCAAGGCTCTGTTCCAACCGACAAGTGTTGTCGCCAACTGGTTCGATCGGGCAAAACTTGTCATTACGCATTTGCTCAACTCCTCGTATCCGGAGAACCAGCCTCACAAAAATCTTCCATTTTAGAAAATAGTAAAACTATTTGGGAGGAATGTATTGAGGTAGATGCTCAACCACCTGTCCCTTTTTAATTATCACTACACTACTCCTTGATGTTATGTATCAAACTTATGCAATCTAATTTGATATCTTTAATAAATCATGGTCAAAATTTTTTTATTGACAAGACTAGTTTATAAAGGTGATACCTTCTTTCGGCTTCGATTCTTTCGTGTGTAAAATAGCTGTAATTCAAAGATTCGTACGATCAAACAAATTTCTTAGAATTAAACCGGACGTATGTATTGCTCGGCAAAAAACGCATTCCCGGAAAACTACAAACTTTATAAACTAGTTATTGCTAATTTTTTCGCCGGAGCAAAGTAAACTGGAAGCTGGGCATTAGTTAGGCATCAGGTGCACCATTCAGAGCATATTACCTTACTCCTTTCAAGGCTTTTAAGAAAAATTTTTTTCCCACATAGAAGCTTAGTAACTGACAATGATACAAAACTGAATGGCAATTCACAACTTTGCACTATCAGCTCAGAAACCAGAAAGTGAGAACATGTCCTAGTCTTTCTTTCATAAGCTTGTCCATGAGTCAAAGATGGCATCCAACTGCAGAACGATTAAAATTGGAGAATAAAATTGAAAAAAAGATGATTTATTAGAGAGTGAGGTGCTCAAAACATTTTTTTAAAGAAATTTAACCTGAATTTTGATCCAGACGTAGGTTTAGGATTCCACTCAATTTTTATTTTCAATTTAGAAAATTCTTTACCTGCAGCCTGTGACCATGGAACCTGTTGAAGTTTAGAAATACAACATGTTTTCTTATAAACTACCTTACCCTACCCACCCAGTAAAACAAAATGGGTGGAAACTTGCAGATTAAGGATTCAACTACTACAATATTTTTGGCTTAATTTGAGCAAAGATTAATCACATAGTCATAAAGATTTTGAGAAGTGAGAAAAATTAAAATAACAGGTGAGGAAAGTGTGGCAAATATACTGCCGTAAAAGAGAGAAGAAGATAAACAGATAGTAGTAGCATGCCAGAAAAAGCAAACACTCCTTTCAGGCAAATTAATATGAAAAGGGACTATCAAGAGACATTATAGCGTTAATTTGCAAAGCTGTTCAGAGTATGTTTAATTTGCAAAGCTAGAGTTCAGAGTATGTTTACGGTTTAGATGTCTTATTTAGCTCATATTCTTTTAGTTCTATAACCTTTGTGTTTGATACTTGCTGCAGCCGTATTTGCATGTGTATGGCTGGACTATGTTATTTGATATGGCCAAAATACTCTTAAGCCCAATAAACTTGAGCCCATGATCTAGAAAGCCTGACTGTCCGATTGGTGGAGGCCAAAGAATGGCCAGCCCATCCTCATTTTCCGCTTACACCCACATATGCCCAAAATGGAAGCCCAATATGGGGCATCCTGTACTAGCTCGGAGGACCCTCCCTATGGCTTCCCCAAGGAAGCTCCACGGCAGCTCAAGGCGGGAACCTCGTGGCATCTTGCTTTCCAAGCACGGCTTGCTTAAGAAGCTATGACAGCTCCTTAAATCTTGGCATAAATCAAGGAACAGTGGGGCCACCAAAACTTGCCCACAAAGTAAATAATAGTGTATTTTTGACTCTATATATATTGAGTCCAACTTATGGACAAACTAATGGCAAATTGAAGGGAATAATACAACTTTCATTTACTCTCTCAATTTCTCCACATCAACTGGCGACCATAGTGGGAGCCCGAGAGGTTCCCTGCGAGAAATCCTTTTGAGGAAAGGTGCAGCCGGATTCAACCGACAACATCAATCCGAAGAACAAATCAAGTATCAACGAAACTCACTTCAAAGAGAAACAATCAAGGCATATAGAGTCATGCACGAAGCCACAAACCGAATTCAACAATCCATCGAAGAAAAAGCATGCACCAACAAGTTCGATTCCATCAGTGAGTCGAGTGCATCAATGACAACAAAAAATCAAGCATGAATACATTCGGATCTGTGAGATCCACACAATCTTAGCCTTTGTATTCATACAGCAAGGATTGAAAGGGAAGATATCGAACAAGAAGAGTTGAATCTAACCTTGCACGGCCCAGTTGCTGCTGCAACCTCCAAACAACCACGTGTTGATTTTTTCGGCCACCATGGAGTGAGGACGCGCACACTGCCGAGAAGGATAACACTATCAGAGCTGATTCAAAAAAATCCACAATAGCAACAACCAATAATTAACGCAATCAAAGAAAACAACAAAGGGAAGCTGCCGGGAGCCAGCCAAGAAAATGGAGCACGAGTGCTTCCCGTGGCCAGGACGTGACCTGATGACCACCGCCTTCCATGGACATAGCCTCGCGGGACTGCAATCTAGGCATATCATGGCATTACCGCACGAGTTACAACCAAAGAGGGGTTGTTTACAGCAGCCAACAAGAGAGTTCGACTACTCCATACGGGGGAACTACAGTAGTAGATTTCGAACAATCGAGGAATCAGGTCATCATCTCGCCCCCCGTGCAAGAGCTGGTCCACTGGAAGCTCCCTAAGAGGTTAAAAATCATGCAGCTTGACACCTACCGCGACACCATGGACCCGACAAGACATGTGGCCCATGTACGGACCATGTTGGAGCTACAAACCACGGACAAGGCTGTGTTTTGTAGAATAATGGCACCCGCTCTCTGTGACGAAGCACATGACTGGTACAACGGGCTACCTTTAGGCTCTGTCACCTCCTTCGCCGATCTAGCGGAGAAGCTGGTAGAGAGACCACAACAAAGACCACAGCAGCTAACTCCAAATCATGGGTCGGATAATTCTTCTCATGAGTCCTCAACTGCCTAGAAGCATAGGCAATCAGCCGACCCTCCTGCATCAACACACAACCCAAACCCAAACCAGAAGCATCACTAAACACCGTGTACTCCACACCGGGTCTAGGCACTGTCAACAGTAGTGTAGAAGTCAACCAGCTCTTCAACTCCTCAAAACTCTGCTGGTAATGATCATCCCACACGTAAGAGCAATCTTTCCTCAACAGCTTAGTTATGAGACCTGCTATCAAGGAAAAACCCTCAATGAACCTGCGATAGTAACCAGCAAGTCCAAGAAAACTTCGCACCTCAGATGCATTCTTCGGTGATTCCCACTCCATAACTGCCTTAACCTTGGCCGGGTCCACCTTAATACCTTCTCCCGGCACTATATACCCGAGAAAAGCCACTTCATCTAACCAAAACTCGCATTTGCTGAGTTTGGCATAAAGTTGCTTCTCCCGCAGCCTCTGCAACACCAATCTCAAATGCTCCTCATGGTCGGCCTTACTCCTCGAGTAAACCAGAATATCATCAATGAAAACAACCACAAACCGGTCTAAGAACTCATGGAACACCCCATGCATCACACACATGAACACTGCAGGAGCATTTGTCAGCTAGAAGGGAACCACAACAAATTCAAAGTGACCATATCGAGTGTGAAAAGCAATTTTTGGTATGTCCTGTTCTACAATCCTGAGCTGATGGTATCCGGATCGCAAGTCGATCTTGGAAAACACAGAGGCACCCTGCAACTGATCAAACAAGTCATCAATCCTGGGCAATGGATACTTGTTTTTCACAGTCACCTTGTTCAATTGCCTGTAGTCCATACACATCCTCATACTACCATCCTTCTTCTTAACAAACAAGACTGGGGCACCCCAAGGTGAAGTGCTCGGTCTAATGAAACCCTTTTTTAGCAACTCCTCCAACTGCTTCTTCAACTCCTTAAGTTCAGTCGGAGCCATCCTGTAGGGTGGAATAGAGATAAGAGCTACTCCCGGTACCAAGTCCACTGTGTACTCAACCTCTCGCTCCGAAGGTAAACCATGTAACTCGTCAGGAAAAACATTCGGAAACTCCTTCACTATTGGGATATCCTCCAAACCAGGCACTAGTACCGTAGAGTCCACCACATGGGCAAGGAGTGCATCACATCCTTCCCGAGTCATCCTCAAAGCCTGCACAGCCGATATACAACAAGTAGAAAGAACTCTCCGCTCCCCAACAAACACCAATCTACGCCCTAAAAGAGAACTCAAAGCCACTTCTTTGGCTCGGCAATCTACCACTTCTTGGTGTCTAGACAACCAATCCATGCCAAGAATCACATCAAACTCACTAAAATCCATAACACTAAGATCAGTGGGAAAACACTCACCATCATACTCAATGGATACATTCCTACATACCCGATCCATAGTAACTATACTACCCGTAGGCAACCGAACTCTCAAGGGTCTACCTAAGTCATCATCATCTCAATAATGTCTAGTCATGTATGCACGTGAAATAAAGGAATGTGTAGAGCCTGGATAAACCAAAGCATGTGCACGATGACCAAAAACCATAAATATACCTACAATGACCTTTGGAGCATCAGTAGCCTCCTCTCTGGTGATGCATAAACTCGAGGTGTAGCCGCCTGCGTCGCTCCACCTCTGCCCCCAGATCCATTACCACAACCACGACCTCTGTAACCATTGCCCCTGCCTGAGCCCGAAGCTACAGAACTCTGAATCGTGTACTGAGATCCACCACTAGACTTCTCAGGACAATTGGGCCTGATGTGCCCGAACTTCCCACAACCCCAGCACTTGAGTGGAGGGCGCTTTGAAACATCCTATCCACGAGACACATCCTGATGCGACTGACCACCAGAAGATCTACCTGATCCGCCTCGGTAGCCACCTCTCCAGTTCTTCTTAGACCCACGAAAAGAAGAACCACCTGAATAACCACCACTAGAAGCTGTATACTGCCTCTACGGCTGACTACCACTGTCTGGAAAAGATGAATCCCGCTTCTTCTGTCCAGCTGCTCGAGCCTGTTGTGCTGCCAAAAGGATCCTCTCCGTGTCCACTGCAGCCTCACAAACTGCATCCCAGGTCTTGTGTCTCCCACTAGCCACAGGTGCCCCCACGGTGTGGCGTAGAGCATTCACAAACCGTCTGCACTTGGTCTCCCCATATGGCACACACTCCCTGGCATAGGAGAGGAGAGTGTTGTACCGAATCCGAAAAGCAGTGACTGACTCATCATCTCCCTGCCTGATGTCAAGGAACTGCCTCTTCAACTCCTCCCGGTAACTGATAGAAAGGAACTCCTTATAAAACCTCTCCTTGAAATCTTCCCACGGCATCACCACTAGTTTAGGCATATTTGCCACCAGCTCCTGCCACCATGTAAGAGCATAACCAATGAACATGTGGGCCACATACTTTGCCCAAGACGCTGGCTGACACGTGAACTTTTCCATCACATTCTCCACCTGTTTGAACCAAACATCTGCCAGCTTCTCCACCTTGTCCTCGCCCGAGAACTCACTAATCCCCGACTTGCTGATGTGCTTATAGCCACTCTCCAAGCTACCCACCGTCTGCAGCAGGTACCGGCTGTGCCCCCCCGCTGATGCTGGTGAAACTGCTAAAATTGCTACTCGAGCCCGAGTTACCGTCCTAAAGGTTCTACCCGCGTCGGACGAACCGACCACATGCTACTCACTCACCACTCTCGGTTTCTACTATACACAATTAGTACACAACCCAATCCGAAATTAAAAGTACATGTCATGAGTGTACAACAAATAACACAACATCGGGGCAATACCGTGGATGCCAAAAAAGTTTCCCGTCCCACCGGAAACACCCGAACTCGCCGGAATCTGGTCACAGCCTCGCCGGAAAATTACCCAAGGTCACCGGAGGAACACTACAACATACCCAAACCAACACCAACAATCTGCCGAACACATAACAACCAACAAAAGACCTAAACCAATCAACACAACAGTACTAGAGTTCTAATTATTCTGAAACTAAAGAGAGGGGTTGGAATCTTACCGGAGTCAAGCACTGACTAGAACCAGATCCGACCACCAAGGCCTCGGATCTAAGGAGCAACACCAACTCGAACCTCCACGAACTACTACCGAAAGCACACAACAACCCGATCCCCAACAGAACCTACAGCGGCAACACCACACCGGCCACTGCAAACACCGTCCATAGCCATTCGCTGCCGTAACAACACACACAACCATACGAGCCTAATGCCCAAACCAGAGGACAACTCGAGCACCACCACCTGCAGCGAAACCACACCGTCCAACAGCTACCACACACACACAGACCCGCCACCGATCCAAAACCAAAACCCGATTAAACCCAATCGGCCAATCCAGCAAAAACAGGAGAAGAGAAGAAGAAGGAGAGCAAGGAAGGAGGAACGGTGGCTTACCGGACGTGATGCTCAACTCCTCATGCCGAGCTCCATCGCGTTCGTGCGACCCGAGAAGGACTTCGGGCTCTCTGCCTCCAGTCCACCGTGAGCGTCACCACACCCTCTCGCAGACGCAGACATCGAAGGTGAGGGAAGGGGTATGAGTGGTCGGCAATGTTCGATGGGATTTTTTAGGAGTGGAGCAACTCGACTGAAAGGAGAGGTTTGGAGATGCTCGAGCGAAGCGAGCCCTTGATCCCTGGTTTTTGGTCTAGCCAGCTTTAAGAGACTTGCTCTTGTAGCAGTTCCGCGTTGTAGCTCGTGTTTGGAGCTAAGGTAGGATCCTCAAGATTCAAGGGGTGTGTGATTTCGGTTAGCGAGGATAGTGACTTACTAGCTCCAAGAGCTCAAGCAACTCTATCAGTAGACGGTGCCCTAGGCCTGCCAGATTTTATTAAGAAAGCTATCCCTCCCAACACCTTCTGATAGAATACTAACCCCACTACTGAATGCAAATAATGTGATCTGTGCGCTAACCAGATTTCCCATGCTATATGCGGCGGCCGAGTTGATGCTCCCACATCCATAGCATGAGTAGTTAAAGCAAGTGAACGATTTGAAATTTGAGAATTTGATGAATCGCACTTCCTATGAGTTCTAGTCTCAATAAGAATCGCTGCCTTCTATATATATAATAGAATATAGAAATATAGATAATGAATGCCCCAGAGAAAGAACGGTGAAATCGAGAGAGAGAAAGATGGGTAGCGGCGGAAGGGAGAAGAGAAGAGGAAAAAAAAAAAAAGAAAGAGAAAAGGAAAGGAAGGGAAAGAGATAGGGTTTTTAGGGTGTGAGTCGGCCCTAGTCCAAAATGACGTCGTTTTGGACTGAGGCGCGGTCAACCCGCCCTAGTCAACGTTTTCTTTCTCTTCTTCTTCTTCTTTTTTAACCCCTCAAAACTACGTAGTTTCAATAATACTGCAACCAAAACAACTCCTCAACCCCGAACTCGAAACGATCCGCAACGGAACCTCAATTAAAGACAACTCCAAGAGAAAAGCCATTTAACCAGAGAAAAGAATTAATTTCTTGACCAAAAACTCGGAAATATTTTAAGGGGTAAAATTGGAATTAAAATTCCAGAAATTCCATAAAATAAATTATGAAAAATCGGGGCGTTACAATTCTACCCCACTTATGAAAATTTCGTCCTCGAAATTACAAGATAAGAATCAGAACAGATGTGGGTACTGCTCTTTCGTATGAGACTCCACCTCCCAAGTAGCCTCATTCGGAGAATGACGGCTCCATCTAACTCGAACTATGGGAATAGTACGGCTCTTTAGCTGGCGCACTTCCCGAGCTAAGATCTCCACCGGCTCCTCGACTTAAGTCAAATCATCTGCAACCTCCAACTCCACAGGTGATACCATATGACTTGGATCAGACCGATAACGCCTCAACATCGAGACATGGAATACATCGTGTATGCGAGACAGCTCCTCCGGTAAAGCCAATCTATAAGCCAACGGACCAATCCGCTCCACGATCTCATAGGGACCGATATAACGGGGGCTCAACTTGCCCTTCCTCCCAAACTGGATAACACCTCTCCAGGGAGCAACACGGAGGAAAACTCTGTCACCTACACTGTACTCCATCTCCCGGCGATGCTTATCAGCTTAACTCCTCTGTCGGTCCTGAGCAGCTCTCATGCACTGCTTGACCACCTCAATCTGATCCACAGTCTCCTGGACAAGATCTGGACCAATCACCTGTCTCAGACCCTCCTCATCCTAACAGATTGGACTACGGCACTTCCGCCCGTACAAAGCCTCATAAGGCGCCATACCGATACTGGAGTGATAACCGTTGTTATAAGCAAACTCAGCCAACGATAATGTCTCATCCCAAGAACCACTGAAATTGAGCACACAGGCTCTAAGCATATCCTCCAAAGTCTGGATAGTCCTCTCCGACTGTCCATCTGTCTGCAGATGAAAAGCTGTACTGAAATTCAGCTTAGTACCCAAAGCTGACTGCAAACTCTTCCAGAAGTGGGAAGTCAACCTCGGATCCCTATTCGACACAATGGATAGAGGAACCCCATGTAATCTAACAACACTCAAGACATACAATCTTGCCAGCTTATCCATCGTATCGTCTATTGGATAGGTAGGAAGTGAGCTGACTTAGTCAACCTATCGACAATGACCCAAATGGCATCATGCCGACCCCGGGTTCTCGGTAACCCAATCATAAAATCCATAGTGATGTGCTCCCACTTCCACTGCGGAATAGACAAAGATCTCATCTTGTCGGCAGGAGCTTGATGCTCGGCTTTCACCTGCTGACAAGTCATACAATAAGCCACAAACTCCGCAACATCCTTCTTCATCCCAGGCCACCAATAGTGACTCTTCAGGTTCAGGTACATCTTTGTGCTACCCGGATGCATGGCATATGGTGTGTTGTGCGCTTCATCCATAATCCACCTCCTCAGGTCATCCACGTCCGGAAAACAAATACGATCACCCGTCATCAAAGCTCCATCCTCCCGGATGTAAAAGCTAGAACTCTCTCCGCCGAGAGCCTTATCCCGCAACTCTACTAGATGAGGGTCACCGAACTGCCACATCATAATCTTAGCCCGCAAGGTCGGTCGGATGCTCAAACTGGCCATCAAGGCCCTGGTATCATTAACCTCCAACTGGGCATCCAAAGACCTTAACTCCAATAAAGAAGGCAAATCAAAGGTAACCGACTCCTCATCTGTAGATGAAACTCTCTTCCGGCTCAAAGCATCTGCAACCACATTAGCCTTTCCCGGATGGTACTCAATAGTACAATCATAATCCTTCAGGAGCTCAATCCAACGCCTCTGCTTCATATTGAGCTCCTTCTGGGTCATAATGTACTTCAGGCTCTTGTGATCCGTAAAAATCCGACACTTCTCCCCGAAAAGATGGTGTCTCCAGATCTTCAAAGCAAAGACCATCGTAGCTAACTCCAAATCATGGGTCGGATAATTCTTCTCATGAGTCCTCAACTGCCTAGAAGCATAGACAATCACCCGACCCTCCTATATCAACACACAACCAAAACCCAAACCAGAAGCATCACTAAACACCGTGTACTCCACACCGGGACTAGGAACTGTCAACACTGGTGCAGAAGTCAACCGACTATTCAGCTCCTCAAAACTCGCTGACAACGATCATCCCACACGTAAGAGCAATCTTTCCTCAACAGCTTAGTCATAGGACCCGGTATCAAGGAAAAACCCTCAATGAACCTGCGATAGTAACCAGCGAGTCCAAGGAAACTTCGCACCTCAGATGCATTCTTCGGTGGTTCCCACTCCATAACTGCCTTAACCTTGGCCAGGTCCAACTTAATACCTTCTCCTAACACTATATGCCCGAGAAAATCCACTTCATCCAACCAAAACTCGCATTTGTTGAGTTTGGCATAAAGTTGCTTCTCCCACAGCCTCTGCAACACCAATCTCAAATGCTCCTCATGCTCGGCCTTACTCCTCGTGTAAACCAGAATATCATCAATGAAAACAACCACAAACTGGTCTAAGAACTCATGGAAAACCCCATGCATCACACACATGAACACTGCAGGAGCATTTGTCAGCCCGAAGGGAACCACAACAAATTTATAGTGACCATACCGAGAGCAAAAAGCAGTCTTTGGTATGTACTATTCTGCAATCCTGACCTGATGGTATCCAGATTGCAAGTCGATCTTGGAAAACACAGAGGCACCCTGAAACTGATCAAACAAGTCATCAATCCTAGGCAACGGATACTTGTTTTTCACAGTCACCTTGTTTAATTGCCTGTAGACCCACGGAAAGAAGAACCACCTGAATAACCACCACTAGAAGCTGTATACTGCCTTTCGGCTGACTACCACTGTCTGGAAAAGATGAATCCTGCTTCTTCTGTCCAGCTACTCGAGCTTGTTGTGCTACCAAAAGGATCCTTTCCGTGTCCATTGCAGCCTTACAAACTGCATCCCAGGTCTTGTGTCTCCCACTAGCCACAGGTGCCCCCACGGTGTGGCGTAGAGCATTCACAAACCGTCTGCACTTGGTCTCCTCATCTGGCACAAACTCTCTGGCATAGGAGAGGAGAGTGTTGTACCGAATCCAAAAAGCAGTGATTGACTCATCATCCCCCTGCTTGATGTCAAGGAACTGCCTCTTCAACTCCTCTCGGTAACTGATAGAAAGGAACTCCTTATAGAACCTCTCCTTGAAATCTTCCCACGGCATCACCACTGGTTTAGGCATATTTGCCACCAGCTCTTGCCACCATGTAAGAGCATAACCAGTGAACATGTCGGCCACATACTTTTCCCGAGATGCTGGCTGACATGTGAACTTTTCCATCACATTCTCCACTTGTTTGAACCAAACATCTGCCAGCTTCTCCACCTTGTCCTCGCCCGAGAACTCTCCAATCCCCAACTTGCTGATGTGCTTATAGCCACTCTCCAAGCTACCCACCGTGGGATCTGCAGCAGGTACCGGCTGTGCCCCCCGCTGATGCTGGTGAAACTGCTGAAAATGCTGCCACTAGAGAGAAGCCTGATACTGCTGCAGCATCGCTGGGTCCATACCAGGAGGTACTACATTCTGTTGCCCAGCTCCCGCAGCACCACCCCCTGCTGCATTGGAGTTCCCCTGTCCAACAGGAATCTGTCCTCCTGCTGCATCGTCCTGCACCACGTTATTGTTCCCTTGTCCAAAGGGAATCTGCATCACCGACACGTTGTCTGAAACATGACTAGGGGCGTGCCCCTCGGGATTGTGCTGATCCTGGTGTTCCATGTCGACACCTATATGAATACAACTTGTCAAAAACAGTTTACAAAAACGACACAAAACTGAAACAGGCTTATGCACAACAATCATAACAGACACTTGTTTGAAAACCCAAAGGACCTAAAGCCTGCTCCGCTACCAACCTGACACGACCACATCCCAAAAACGACATACAAAATATAAACAATTACAAAATGTCCAAAATGCCCTTAAAACCAGGGATGCCAAACTCTGTGTAAAAACATCAACTCAATGTCTCAGAGTATCCAAAAATAAACATCGGGATACAAAAGTTAAATATAAACCATGCTTATCTAGCCAAAGTGACACCGGTTAAACCTACCAGGGTAACAACTGATCAAAATCCAAGAAACCAAAACAGTATCCTGACAATAATACGCAACGAAAAAATAACAATAAAGTCAATAACAAGTGTAGAATATATAAGTGTCAACTCTATGAATCCACCAGGAAGGAAGCGGAGCTACCTGCTGAAATGAAAGAGTCTGATATCCGAGGTAAGAGCAACCGTCAACAAGCTTCTAATGGTCTGTAAAACCACAGTGGCGATTTATATGAGTCACCTACTCAATGTACAATATAAGACAAACATACAGGCACACGAAGACAGGCTCGTAAGGTGAGTAAGTCCACGAGCACAAGTATACACACACAATCAACATGTGTCAAATACCACACATATAAGTGTTAGGTGAGTTATCTGGTTATTACATTCTTATCATTACTAAGGGCCCTCTACTGTGTGTGTCGGGCGCGGTAGCGACTGGCCAGCTCCCCAGGGCGTATGCCCAATATACTCATATATATACAGTATAAATATCAACACCGGAATGGGTAAGTTCTGACAAAGAAAACCACTAACAAACATGTGGCCGACAGCTCTAGGAGGGGTGCTCTCCTCAAAGAAATTATAATACAAAGTCTTGGGGCACACCCGTCAGTCCCCAAGTCGCCAGCTCTGTGAGGGGTGCTCTCACCAAAAGGAATGGATAATAACAAATAACTAAGGGGTACACCCGACAAATCCCCAAGGCGCCAGCTCTGTGAGGGGTACTCTCACTAATATACTAACCGAGGGCGTACCCATTAATTCCCTCGTCGCCGTCTCTGTGAATACGATTCACTAAAAATAACAGGACCCGAGGGGTACCCTCTCTTCCCTCTCGGTGCTACCAGTCAACAGCCCTATAGTAGAACTTATTAATTATTCAGGTACGTTATGTTACCAATTATGAAATGGTATAAGTGTCCCCTCAAGTTGTATCTAAGATGTGTTCCATTACAGAGATTCTCTAAACAGAGCCTAAAGCTCACAATAAACAGGATATAGCAAGACAACATTAATCACAAGCATGGCAATAACAGCACATAGAAGAATCACATGGCAAAACAGCACGTATTTTTATTATCATGGCAATTTAGCATATAAACAACCAGGTACACAACACAGTCAACAGTATGAAGCATACTCAGCAAGCAGTACTACCTAACCATACCAACAAGTATTCGCATACAGGTATATAAGTCTTATAGAGTCAGCTCAGTTATGTTGGCGCTCTGTCTGTCCACTACTAGTTCCTGCTGCTCCCGAGTTATGTCTTGTGCCTAAACACATAAACACCACTATCACACAAAACAACTAAACAAAGGCATGCATGCACGTGTAATGCAACCGTGAGTTAAAGTCCAGCCCGAACAGTCTACTCTCACTCACCAAAACTATATTTCTAAGTCACGGGTCTATAGTTCACAGGCTTAAAGTCCAACTATGTCAAAAATCCTTGTCCAGCTCAAAGTACACATGGTCTCTAGGCCTAAAGCCCACATCCCCAGAACTACTATAAAATCCTGATATGTCCTTGGGCTTTGAGCCCATCTCTTATTTAAGTCCAATTAATCAAATTAAGTCATAACATCACATTACCTGGCTTGGGTCCGATTTGGACGAACTTCCATTTAAGGGTTTTACCCGAGCCCGAGTTACCATCCTAAAGGTTCTACCCGCGTCGGACGAACCGGCCACGTGCTACTCACTCACCACTCTCGGTTTCTACTATACACAATTAGTACACAACATAATCCGGAATCAAAAGTACATGTCATGAGTGTACAACAAATAACACATCGTCAGGGCAATACCGTAGATGCCAAAAAAGATTCCCGTCCCACCGGAAACACCCAAACTCACCGGAATCTAGTCACGGCCTCGCCGGAAAATTACCCAAGGTCACTGGAGGAACACTACAACACACCCAAACCAACACCAACAATCTACCGAACACATAACAACCAACAAAGACCCAAACCAATCAACACAACAGTACCAGGGTTCTAATTATTCTGAAACTAAAGAGAGGGGTTGGAATCTTACCGGAGTCAAGCACTAACTAGAACCAGATCCGACCACCAAGGCCTCGGATCTAAGGAGCAACACCAACTCGAACCTCCACGAACTACTACCGAAAGCACACAACAACCCGATCCCCAACAGAACCTACACCAGCAACACCACACCAGCCACTACAAACACCGTCCATAGCCACTCGCTGCCGGAACAACACATACAACCACTCGAGCCTACTGCCCGAACCAGAGGACAACTCGAGCACCACCACCTGCAGCGAAACCACACCGTCCGACAATTGCTACACACACACAGACCCGCCACCGATCCAAAACCAAAACCCCATTAAACCCAATTGGCCAATCCAGCAAAAACAAGAGAAGAGAAGAAGAAGGAGAGCAAGGAAGGAGGAACGGCGGCTTACCAGACGTGATGCTCAACTCCTCACGCCGAGCTCCGTCGCATTCGTGCGACCCGAGAAGGACTTCGGGCTCTCTGCCTCCAGTCCACCGTGAGCGTCACCACACCCTCTCGTAGACGCAGGCGTCGAAGGTGAGGGAAGGGGTATGAGTGGTCGGCGGCGTTCGATTCAAGTGAGAGAGAGAGAGAAAGAACAATGAAATCGAGAGAGAGAAAGGTGGGTAGCGGCGGAAGGGAGAAGAGAAGAGGAAAAAAAAAAAAAGAAAAAGAAAAGGAAAGGAAGGGAAAGAGATAGGGTTTTTAGGGTGTGAGCCGGCCCCAGTCTTAAACGACGTTGTTTTGGACTGAGGCGCGGTCAACCCGCCCTAGTCAACGTTTTCTTTCTCTTCTTTTTCTTTTTTTTTTCTTTAACCCCTCAAAACTACGTAGTTTCAATAATACTACAACCAAAACAAATTTTCAACCCCGAACCCGAAACGATCCGCAACAGAACCTCAATTAAAGACAACTCCAAGAGAAAAGCCATTTAACCAGAGAAAAGAATTAATTTCTTGACCAAAAACTCGGAAATATTTTAAGGGGTAAAATTGGGATTAAAATTGCAGAAATTCCATAAAATAAATTATGAAAAATCGAGGCATTACATTGGCAGTCCAACAGGGTCCCACCTAGATGGACCCTATACGACACTACCTGCAGAACGGGGACCTACCGGCTGACCGACTGAAGGCAGCCCAACTTATCAGACGCTCAGCCCATTTTGCGTTGGAGGGAGATCGCCTATATCGCAGGGGGCTCTCAAGTCCCTCACTCCTTTGTTTCTCTTAGGAAGACAGGGAAGTTCTCCTTAGGAAGGCCCGCTAGGGGACTTGCGGTATGCATATGGGAGCCCGAGCTTTGGCCAAACAGATACTCCGTAAAGCCTACTATTGGCCTAACATGAGTCAGGATGCGGAAAGTCTGGTCAGGACCTTCCCAGGCTGCCAATTCCTTGGGAACATACCCCGGAAACCACCAACCTACTTGACGGACATCTCAGTGCTGTACCCCTTGCATAATGGGGATGGACATCGTGGGACCATTTCCTAAAGCCTCTGGTGGGAGGAAGCACATCCTAGTAGCTGTGGAATCCTTCACCAAATGGGTCAAAGCCTAGGCTATGGCAAAGATCACCTACTCCAAAGTGACCATCTTCGTCCGTAAACAATTATTGACAATGGGACCTAGTTTGACAGTGAACAATTTAGACGGTTCTGTGCAAGATACGGAATAGAACGGAGGTTCTCCTCCGTCAGTCTCCCCTAAACAAACGGGCAAACAGAAGTGATCAATCGTATCCTCCTGGATGGCATAAAAAAGAAACTGGGAAAGGCCAAAGGAGCATGGCTGGATGCTCTAGAAGAGGTGTTGTGGGCTTATTGGGTCATGGAGCAGAGTACCACGGGAGAAACCCCCTACCGTCTGGTATACGGTACCAACGTAGTGACACCCATTGAGAAAATGATTGCTTCCCCGCTCCTCATTGACTTCCGACAGGATACCAACGAGGGATCCCTCAGGGTCGAACTCGATCTCATCGAGGAAACCCGAGAAATCGCCGCTCTCAGGGCGTCACGGCACAAAATCCGAGCTGCCAAATTTCACAACTCTCGAGTGAAGGAACGAACCTTCAAAGTAAGAGACTATGTCTTAAGGAAAGTGGAGGCAATCGCCCAAGCCTCCCAAAAGGGCAAAATCGACCCTAAATGGGAAGGGCCCTACCGAGTGGCCCGAATCCTTCGCAAAGGAACCTATATTTTGCCTCCCAGAATGCCCAAGAGATCGCTGAAACTCTCCTCTCGAGCGGCCAAAACAAACTCGTATGTACTAGTTAGGGTTCAAGCATATTTTGTGATCTTGGTTGATTATCTATATATTGTGGTGAAGCCTTATTTTAAATAAAAGAGCCCTTTATGTTTTGAAATTCCAATTGATGTGAATTTGAGTGCATTTCATGCGTAGATCCCATGCATTTTAAGGGGCTTAACATTCACAATCTCTGCATATAGTGGTTAAGTCATAGAGCATATGCATCTCATACATCAACGGGCTACCTTGATATCAAAATTCAAGAGGACGCCCAAGAGGTTCATCTCTCAATGGGACCTCACGAGACGGGACATCCTCTAAGGAACACCCAAGGCTGCCCATCTCTTAACGGGACACTTACATAGGAGGTCCATCCCTTAACAGGTCCTCATCAGATGGGACATCCTCTAAGGAACACCCAAGGCTGCCCATCTCTTAACGGGGCACCTACACATGAGGTTCATCTCTTAACGGGACCTCACGGGACGGGACATCCTCTAAGGAACACCGAAGCTACCCATCTCTTAACGGGCACCTACACATGAGGTTCATCTCTTAACAGGACCTTACGAGATGGGACATCCTCTAAGGAACACCAAAGCTACCCATCTCTTAACGGGTACCTACACATGAGGTTCATCTCTTAACGGGACCTCACGAGACGGGACATCCTCTAAGGAACACCCAAGGCTGCCCATCTCTTACCAGGGCACTTACACAAGAGGTCCATCCCTTAAAAGGACCTCATCAGATGGGACATCGTCCAAAGAACACCCAAGGCTACCCATCCCTAAATGAGGCATCTGCAAAGAAAGTCCATCTCTTAACAGGGCACCTATATAAGAGGTTTATCTCTTAAAGGAACCTCGCGCTCACAGAAGGCCCAAGCAAGGGTTCATCTTTCGACAGGATCCCATACCCAGAAAGGGTACTTAGAACTGCGAGAAGGTGCAAACTCACTACCACCTGGCAAGGCAAGGTCCGTTCATCTAAAGGACCTCACGTGGGAACAAACACCTCCAATAAAGGTGCCAGCAAAGCCAGGACATCATAAGACCCTGTAAGAGAACATCTTCAGTCCCTTCAGAGGACCCAAGGCAATAAACCCAGGAGAGGGTACCTGCCACAGGATCACCATTAGATCCTGCAAAACAGCCTCTATGTCTAATTAAAGGACAAAGGCGACAAACCCCGAAGGGGATACCTGCAGAAATCAAGAATCCTACACAACATAGTCCTCAAGCGGACCAAAGACTCTTAACAATAAGACAGGGGGGCTACCTTAACGACATGCTTCGAATGAAAACACATCTTATGCAAAAAGCAACAGGGAACCTTAATCATCAAAAGGTACCCCAACGACAAGGAATGCTCATAGGAGGTTCCACCCAAACAAAGGGTCAACTAAACTACTTCGAGCCTATCAGGCACGCCTACCATTTCAACTTACATAAACGAGTTCTCAAATATCATCATGCATGGAACAGAAACGCATAATGAAGCAACGGTAGCTACCATCATAAGATAGAGGAAAGAGTTGCCCAATACATATCATGCGGTAGCCCGCAACAATCCTACACAAAAGGATTACTGTGAATACCCGACCCAAAATCACTTGGGCCTATTCACCTAATCCTTTCACCTTCTTCCTCGAGTCAATCCCATAACATTGAAGCCGCCACCCAAGTTTTATTGAGGACAAAACTTGGGAAAAACCTTAATATGACTCCTTTACGCTACATGGTCATGGCGAACCAAAGTTATGGGATCGGGGATTCGTCACAGATGGGAAGGTGTTAGGCACCCATCCGTGTTGGGTCGAGACTATGTGCAATTATGAAATGCAAGTGTGCCTGGTGCAAGTGTGCATGTGTGGAAAATAAAGAGAAGGGGAGAAGAAGAAGATTTGGCTTGCATCCCGCTGTATGACCGAGACTATCTACGTACCCGAGTGATCGGGGTCAAAGCCACGTAGTTCTAAACATGGCACAATTTGGCCACTTACATCATCAAAAGAATTAGCATATAATCAACAAAGAATCAATAAAAAAGAAGGTTTAGTGTTACCTCTTGTAGCCCTCCTCTAGCTCCTTGCAATGGGTTGAGTTCTACACCCACCTTCTTGCCGTTTCTAAGCTCTATGGTTGATCCTCTTCTTCACTCCTCCTTGCTGGACTACTGCTAATGCTTCCCACGAAATTCCTCCAGAGTTTCTGCCTAAAGAATGTATTTGTAGGCTTGGAGAAGTAGAGTTTCTCCAAGCACTGTAGGCTTATAAGTTTGTATATGAGAAAAGTTTGTGATCCCTCTAAAATGTGTGTGAGGGGTCCTATTTATAGTGCTCTGGGAAGCCTAGGTTCGTGAACCTGCTTAATGGTGAAGATTATGCCCAAAAATCTGGTCCAAAACCGCGTAGGATCGAAATTAGAAACAAAATCGGAGATTTGGGCGAATCTGGGAGGACATGACCGCCGCTGCTGGCGGTCATCCACTGCTTGACCGCCAGTGCCGGCGGTCTTGAGTTGATGCCCGCCAGCACCTGGCGGTCGTCGCGAGATGACCGCCGGTTGCCCCGCGTGTCACCCGTTCTTTCCATTTTCGGACCCCCAATCCCCCTAATTCAGCCCTGATTTGATCCTACCGCATAATTAACCCCTAATCAACCCAGAATCACTCCATTACTTGATTATCACTCCCCCTAAATCATTCCATAATAGATTAATTACATCTTAATGCCTATTTCATACTAAATCATGTCAAAAACAACATTTCTACATAAATGATGATTTAACTCTGATTTTCCATGAAAATCAGAGCTAAAGTTAACCTGCAAGAAATATGTTAATGGGCTGGGTAAACTCTGGAGAATCCATTTACTTGGACCCTTAAACCCATTCCTAACCAAAAAATGAATCATCATATAACTGGATTAAAAACAACTAAAAGAGCCCAAGCAATTAAATGAAATGTACCTTAATTCTACTAAATTAAATTCTTATCATGCCCTGACTTAAAATCAAATCATCTTATTAACCTCAAGTTAAGCATGTTTGGAATCCAATTTTTAGCAAAACATTCGTGGGTCAAATTTGGGTGTTCACAATTACATGCTAGCTAATCATCCTGGCCTATCATAAGATACAACAACAAGCCGGGGAAGTCCTGAACCCTGATAAAAAAGATCTATGATGTTACAAAACACAAAAGAGGGTCCAGATAAATAGGCCCAAGGAGTCACTAAGCTTCACCCTCCTCCACGGAGGTCCCACTTGTTCCGGCACGATCCACAAAAGCTGGGAGTTGATCCTCACTCGCCAGTACCTCCGGTCCCTCAAAAGTTGGGTTAGCCGGAAGCTCCTTCGTGTCATCAACGATCTGCCAGAATCAGGGCTCGGAGTAGCAGATATGAAGGAGACATCCGCACCAGGTACCTAGCCAGAACCCCCTTGCAATGTTTCTCTGCCAATTTACCCAAACAATCTTGGGTCAGCTCCACAGCAGCATCCACTTGCACTTTCAGAGCGATAATCTCCTCCTCCACAGCAGCATTCTTCTTCCTCTCTTTTTCCAAATCTTGGCGAAGGAACTGAGGGTTCCCCACCTCAACAAAGTCCATATAGAGGGAGACGTACTTGTCCAATTGAGACCTATAGCGGTCCCTTTCCTCCTGCAGCTCCGCACTCTTTCGCTCCGATTCTTCGTTTTCACGAATAAAGATGGCGACGCGATGACAACATATTTGGAGCTTGAGGAATGACTGGAAATCCCAAAAGCCAGTAAGATATCCACCACGGAAAATAATAACAACAAGTAGTAAACACAAATATGAATGGGTAGGGTACCTTCCAAGACCCAGAGGCTTGTGCCACCATGGCCTTCCTCAGGTCTTCCTCCCTAAAGCTCTCTACGGAGGATGATCCATCCAGGTACCTATTCACCACTTTGTTCATTGCATGGTACCCACTTCGAGAGTCGAATGGGTCACATAAAATGTCAAAAATAGCCGCGAGCTCCAACTCCTTAGCCTCCAGAGGAGATATGGGATGGTCAACCATGGCCGCTCCTTTGGTACGAGGAGGGGAGTCCCTCTCCTTGTAGCTCCTCCTTGCGGAACGACGAAGAACCGGGTCCGCCGCCCTCCTACAGGCTTTCCCAGATTGCGGAGACTCCTGGGGAGCTGAACGGGGAACCTTAGAGGACGCAACCTCAGGTTCCGGGGACGCCTTCCTCTTGAAAACATGGTCCCGAAAGGGCCGCCAAGGCAGACCTACGACCCCTGTTGGAACCCTGAGCACGACCACTCCTATCCATCTGACTCGATGCTATGGCCTCGACGTCATCATCTAAAGTGGGATCTCTACAAAAACAAACAAGTCAGGTCAGTCCAACACTGCAAAGGATAATGGAAAAATAATCAAATGGAAGCATGCGAACCAGGACAGGTTACCACCTTCCACATCAACAACCACTTCTCCCTTGGCAAGAGAATAAAATGTTATATGGAGCCTTATCCGCACACAGGCGCTGAGGAATCCTTTCTTCTTCCACCGACAAAACAGGAGACCTCACCCAGGGACCTAGCGTGACGGAAGATGACATTCCTAAAACCTAGGGTCCCTTTGACGGTACCCTCCTTGAGGCCAGTACAAGTAATATTGGCCTTATAATCATCATGAGTCTTTCGCAGACTCGACAAACAAAATGATTTAAAACGAGACCGTCAGGAGGAATATTAGAATACCCCATCCATGATTTTCAAATGGAATATTTTCCTAAAAACATTAATAGAGGATGCAACTCTCTTCTCCTCACACAAAAAATCAAAGGCCAAAAGGCAATGATGAGGGAGGACGACGAGGCGCCGAATCTTCCATTCGGCTGCATTACTTGGCCGCCCCAAATTACGGGCTCAACTAGTACGCCGAGGACCCCAGGAAAGAACAAGTGGGTACGCACTTGCTGAACACACCCAAGTGGGTATGCACTTGTTGTATGCACTTGATAAGGGTTAGAATACCTAGCCCAAACAAAAGCCATCATGGGCCAACACATCAAGCCCGATCCAGGGCCTTCCAAGCCAAACCAGTAGGCCCCCATAATATCCATGCACTCCATGGACCAAAAGACAACTCAAGGGCCCAACAAGTCATTCAAACTTGAGCCCTACTTAACAGCCAGCTGCGGACCCTGTTCACAAACGGCCGTGCTGTACCCTCCGGGAAATCAGGGTCCCGGTTTCCTGCCCCAAAATCCAGGACTTGGCGGCCAAGGATCCCTTAAGCCCTTGCTGTCCAAGTCTGGTTCCAGCTTCTTCAGTACCCTCTAAACCTTCTTTACACTGCACTCTTTTTTCCTTCATCAGGTTTTTATTCCATTGGGTTTTTCCTGATAAGGTTTTTAACGAGGCAGTCTTCCTTAAAGCCTATTCCATAAATGCGGTGACATCCATTGGGCCATAGATATTTAAATGCCCGAACTTGTACCAAGTTCAACCATTTAGGGGGCTAAGTTGTAACGCCCCGAATATTTAATTATTTTAATTTTGAAAAAAATTAGAAATAATTTTCCGATTTTGCCCTTACGGAAAACTTATCGAATATTTTGGCCTATAAATTTATTTATTTTACTGAGTTATATAAAGTGATCTCTAAAGCAAGTTTCCTTTCAATTCTTTTTACTTATTTTAAGATTTATTTTTATATGGGGTCATAGCTTAGAAATAGAATAAAAGTGATTTCTATGTGTTAAGCACAAGTTGTGTTGTAGTTTTTACCAAAGTGACGTAGTTTGGGTGAGCTTGGGCATAAAATACACAAAAGCTTGCGTTTTGAGATGAGGGGAAGGGTATTTCTTGAAACAACGTCGTTTTGGAACTTGGTTGAAACCTAGGGTTGTCCTATGTATATAATCCATTTTTTTCTCCCTCTCTCCTGATTTTATTTCTTCCCATTCGTAAAAACTGGTGCCCATTTTCGCCTCATCCTTTTCTTCTTTTCTTTTCTTCCTCATTCACATAACGTCATCCTCTCCCTTTCCCCTCAAACCCTCTTCTCTCATCTAGAGCCATTTGGTGTGGTGATGGATTGGGGATGATTTGGTGTTGGGTTGCTATTCTGGGTGTAGGTTTCTGTAGTGACGTCGCGGTATGAATGGTAAGAGCTGAAAGTTTAGGCCCAAGGCTTAAGTACTGGTATGGTGCTGGAAACTACAAATTATTTTCCGGTAAGGTTTCCCTGCAACCTTTCTGAGTTCCGTGGTAGTTTAAGTGCAAGTGTTGCATGTGGTTCATTGGTTTTGTGTTGGTCGGGTTGTTGGAAAAAAAAAAAACTATTATATGTATGTATATATGCAAGCAAACTAGTGATGCCCATGTTTGAGGATTTAAATACGATTAAATCTTGATATAAACGGTGCAGTGAAAAAGCTAACCTTCTGGGCAGGTTGAATAAATTCATTTTGATTTTGGGTCTGGGTCTGGTTTTGTCCATATACCAAATGTAATCATTCCTTGCCAACCAATTTTTTTAAATACAATGAGATTTTGAGTGTGGTCTTGATAGTTGCAAAACACGTGGCTAATCATGTGTCTTTTGCCTCTTGAGGATGACTTTTTAATATGAAATCATGGTTTCTACCGTGACTCGGTGTAATATTGTACCAAATGTAGAATTAGTGCTTTGCACATGGTTCCTTTAAATTCATCAATTCCTTAGTAACCACTACTTTTATGCTCACGGTATGCTAGGCCAGTGTCACGTTTTAGCATTTGACCAGAAGCTTTCTAGTTTATTTGGAGAGATTATTGGTTAAATAAGACTATAATTTAAAAGATTTAATCATGGCTAATGGACTTGTCATGGAGTGTTACACTATAAATCTTGGTTTCCACGCATTCGTTTTTCTAAACGTTTTTGACTCATACACTTGGTATTTCTTTGAACCTGTTAGATTGGTTCTTGGAATTTTTATTATTTTTGTTATTATTATCTGGACCGAGCTCGACGCACACAGTAGAGGGCCCTAATAAAATGTTAAACCTTAATAATGATAAAGTATAAAAATAATAAGAGGACTAACGACAAGCATAGGTTTAAAGTCTGACGATGACTTTGTGATGTGCACTGTGACTTGTTTGTGCACTGTGGTTGCTATTACCTGATGCCGGTGTATTTATGGTTGATTTGTATCTGTATACTATGGTTTATTTGTTTGTGTTGAGACAGTGGTTGGTCTCACCCCCTCACAGTTTTTATACAGGTTAACTGATCGATTATCAAGAGCGCACATCAGCAGGTGGCGGTGCTTTCCTCCTCAGGTCGGATCCATAGAGTTCACTGCATACATGTTATTATATGTTTTGTCTTCCGCTACATACTCGCTTTTCTTGTATAATTTATTGTATAATTGTATTTTGATTATGTTGTTTGTATCGTATCCCGAGCAGAAAGGGCAATTTGATCATTTTACTTGTTATAAACAATTTAAATGGTTAATTTGGGATGCGGTAGTTTTATCCATTTAAATAATTTAATTGTATGTTGATTATAATTTGGAATATCCACTGTGTTATCCGAAGCTACTTAAGCCTTGGGTCTAAACTTTCAGCTCTTACCATTCATACCGCGACGGCACACCACAGAAACCTATACCCCGAATAGCAACCCAACACCAAATCATCCCCATTCCATCACCACACCAAATGGCTCTAGATGAGAGAAGAGGGTTTGAGGGGAAAGGGAGAGGATGACGTTATGTGAATGAGGAAGAAAAGAAAAGAAGAAAAGGATGAGGCGAAAATGGGCACCAGTTTTTACGAATGGGAAGAAATAAAATCAGGAGAGAGGGAGAAAAGAATGGATTATATACATAGGACAACCCTAGGTTTCAACCAAGTTCCAAAACGACGTTGTTTCAAGAAATACCCTTCCCTTCCTCTCAAAACGCAAGCTTTTGTGTGTTTTACGCCCAAGCTCACCAAACTACGTCACTTTGGTAAAAACTACAACACAACTTGTGCTTAACACATAGAAATCACTTTTATTCTATTTCTAAGCTATGACCCCATATAAAAATAAATCTTAAAATAAGTAAAAAGAATTGAAAGGAAACTTGCTTTAGAGATCACTTTATATAACTCAGTAAAATAAATAAATAAATAAATTTATTGGCCAAAATATTCGATAAGTTTTCCGTAAGGGCAAAATCGGAAAATTATTTCCAATTTTTTTCAAAATTAAAATCATTAAATATTCGGGGCGTTACATAAGTGATATGGCCAAAATACTCCTAAGCCTAATAAACTTAAGCCCATGATCTAGAAAGCCTGACTGTCCGATTGGAGGAGGCCAAATAATGACTAGCCTATCCTCATTTACCGCTTACACCCACATATGCCCAAAATAGAAGCCCAATATGGGGCATCCCGTACTAGCTCTGAGGGACCCCCCTATGGCTTCCCCAAGGAAGCTCCAATGCAGCTCAAGTCGGGAACGTCGTGGCATCCAGCTTCCCAAGAACGGCTTGCTTAAGAAGCTACGACAACTCCATAAATCATGGCATAAATCAAGGAATAGTGGGGCCACCAAAACTTGCCCACAAAGTAAATAATAGTGTATTTTTGACTCTATATATATTGAGTCCAACCTATAGACAAACTAATGGCAAATTGAAGGGAATAATACAATTTTCATTTACTCTCCTAATTTCTCCATATCATTATTATAATTTGTTAGTCTTCTTATTGAATTTATCTTTCATGAAAAAATTTTCTTTGGGAAGTTATATTTTCTTTCTCACTAGACATGAGATGGTATTCAATCAAGAATGTTACTTTAATTTATGTACAAATCAATACCTTACACCCCAAATTGAATGCTCTATTCATGCCCGTTAGAAAATAAGTCCTGTTTGAATGTCTGGCCTTGTAAATAAACTTTGTTTCATAGTTGAATTCCATCGCATAGAAAAAAGTGTGACAGTCCAGTACTCATAGACTTTCAGTCACACACACAATGGAAAGCCTTGCAAAAACCGCAGTTCTTCTATTATTCTTTTCAATGATGCTTGTGGTTCTGCCAGGGCTTGAAGCTAGAAGATTGGAAGTGGAAGAATCAGCAAAGGCTCCTCCTCCTTATTCACCAATCAAAGCAAGTTGCGCACCCAAACTCCCGAAGAACTGTGGGGATGAGGTGAAAGAGATTGTACTTGGCCTAGAAGGCTCTGTTCCCATCGCTGACTGTTGTCGTCAACTTGTCCGATGGGGCAAAACTTGTCATGATGCTATCGCTCAACTCCTCGTATCAAGAGAACCAACGTCACAAAAATCATCCATCTTGACAAATAGTAAACCATTTGGGAGGGTTGTGTTGATGTTGAAGAATCATCACCAATCATATCAAGTTGTACTGCTAAACTCTCTAAGAATTGTGGGGATAAGGTGAAACAGAGTGTACTTGGCCTTCAAGGCTCTGTTCCCACGGACAAGTGTTGTCGCCAACCGGATCGATCGGGCAAAACTTGTCATAACGCATTTGCTCAACTCCTCGTATCCAGAGAACCAGCCTCACAGAAATCTTCCATTTTAGAAAATAGTAAAACTATTTGGGAGGAATGTGTTGAGGTAGTTACTCAACCACCTGTCTCTTCTTTATTATCACTACAATACTCCTTGATGTTATGTATCAAACTTATGCAATCCAATTTGATATCTTTAATAAATTATGGTCAAAATTTTTTGTTGATAAGACTAGTTTATAAAGGTGATACCTTCTTTCGGCTTCGATTCTTTCATGTGTAAAGTGGCTGCAATACAAAGAGTCGTACGATCAAACCAATTTCTTAGAATTAATCCGGACGTTTGTATTGCTCGGCAAAAAACGCATTCCCGGAAAACTACAAACTTTATAAACTAGTTATTGCTCATTTTTTCGTCGGAGCAAAGTAAACTGGAAGCTGGGCATTAATTGGGCATCAGGTGCGCCACTCAGAGCATATTACCTTACTCCTTTCAAGGTTTTTAAGAAACAATTTTCCCGCATAGAAGCTTAGTAACTGACAAAGATACAAAACGGAACGACAATTCACAACTTTGCACAATCAGCTCAGAAACCAGAGAGTGAGAACATGTCCTAGTCTTTCATCCATAAGCTTGTCCATGAGTCAGAGGATGGCATCCAACTGCAGAACGACTAAAATTGGAGAATAAAATTGAAAAAAGATGATTTATTAGAGAGTGAGGTGCTCAAAATATTTTCTTAAAGAAATTTAACCTGAATTTTGATCCAGGCGTAGGTTTATGATTCCACTCAATTTTTGTTTTCAATTTAAAAATTTTTTTACCTGCAGCCTGTGACCATGGAACCTGTTGAAGTTTACGATAATGGGAAGACAACATGTTTTCCTGTAAACTACCTTACCCTACCCACCCAGTAAAACAAAATTGGTGAAAACTTGAAGATTAAGGATTCAACTACTACAGTATTTTTGGCTTAATTTGAGCAAAGATTAATCACATAGTCATAAAGATTTTGAGAAGTGAGAAAAATTAAAAAAATAACAGGTGAGGAAAGTGGGCAAATATACTACCGCAAAAGAGAGAATAAGGAAAACAGATAGTAGTAGCATGCCACAAAAAAGCAGACACTCCTTTCGGGCAAATTAATATGAAAAGGACTATCAAGAGACGTTATAGCGGTAATTTGCAAGAGCTAGTTTACGGTTTAGATGTCTTATTTAGCTCATGTTCTTTTAGTTTTATAAGCTATGTGTTTGATACTTGCTGCAGCCGTATTTGCATGTGCATAGTTTGGACAATGTTATTATAATTTGTTAGTCTTCTTATTGAATTTATCTTTCATGATAAAATTTTCTTTGGAATGTTATATTTTCTTTCTCACTAGACATGAGATCGTATTGAATCATGAGTACCTATTCTCCTAATACAACACATAACTTTGTCATCAAAGCGTAAAAATAATAGCTAGAATGTTACTTTAATTTATGTATAAATTAATAACTTACACCCCAAATTGAATGCTCTATTCATGTCCGTCAGGATAATAAGTCCTGTTTTTTTTTTTTGATGCTAATCGAATGAGTTTATTATATCAAAACAATATGTACAAAAAAAAAAAACGGAGCCCAGGGCATCAACCAAAAGGCTACCGAAGAATAACAACACCAGAGAGCAATGACACCCCCTACAACCACTACTTGGAATGCGCTATGGTTATAGAGTTACCAGAACTCCAACCCTTGAAAGGTTCAGAAGAGGACAATATCGCACCAGCGCTGTAGGGGAAACAAGGATGCAAAATTTTAAACCACCCTAGAGCCCTGATAAGAACCACATTAATTAACAAATCCAAATGAAGAGGCTTGTGAGTGAAAATCATAGCATTCCGGGCTAACCATATGGACCACAACATGGAAAAACCCAAAGTCAACCAAGCTTGCTCCGTGACGCGGAAGCCAGCGAGTCCCAACCAATAAGGAAGCCAAGACTCCATGCTACCAGGAGACACCCAGCAAACACCCCACCATCTACACATGCGTTGCCAAAGCTGTACTGTACGCGGACAGAGTAGGAACAAATGAGCAACATCTTCCGCCTGGGACTCACAAAAAGGACAGAGCGACTCCACATCCGGAAAAACACCCCTGCGACATAGAGTATCCCGTGTTGCAATCCCCCCATTCAGAAGCAACCACACGAAACACTCCACCTTAACAGGGGCCAAACTCAACCAAGGTAAAGGGCGGGGATGGACATAAACTTCTGAGCATAAGAAGGAGTAACCGGACCTCACAGAAAACTGCCCGTGACCATCATGCACCCAACTCCACGTGTCCGGCCGAGCAGGGTCAAGAACCACGACCTCCAAAAGTTCTAAAAGCTGGCCACAAATCTCCTCCTCCCACCCGTATAAAGATCTAACCCAACCCGTCGGGGTTGACGGAAGTAGAAAACCAGCCAACTTAACCTCGGCAATGGTGGCGTGCGGGAAGGAAGATACACGGAAAAGCCGTGGAAAACAAACCCTCAAACAACCCAATGTCGACCAAGGATCAGTCCAAAAACTGGCACGATCACCACGACCCAACTGCAATGTCATACCAGACTGTAGAGAACCAGTGCCCGGCCCTGTGCCTTCACCAGAACGTACAACATGTCGCCAAAGGGGAGAAGCTTTAGCTAGATTGAATGAAGGCGACATGGCTTGCTTATGAAGGCCACACTTTGCATAAATGAGCTGCCGCCACAAATGCTCTTCCTCCACAGAATACCGCCAAAACCATTTGTAAAGGAGGCACCTATTTTTCAGCGACAAATCTTCCACCCCTAAACCTCCCTGAATCTTTGGAGTCGACACCTTATCCCATGCAACAAGATTGACCCTTTTACGCTGAACTGTTCCTCCCCACAAGAATTCTCTCTGTATCCGAACCAACCCCTTACAAACAGCCGCTGGTAACTTAAACATGGAGAGATAGTAAAGAGGGAGAGAGGATAAAACTGATTTTATAAGGACCAATCGGCCGGCAAAAGATAAAAATCTTCCCTTCCAAGAGTGTAGCTAAGAGCGAAATTTCTGAATCACGGGCTCCCAATATTTGGCCAACGTCATGTTAGCACCCAAAGGTAGTCCGAGATACACAAAAGGGATTTTTTCCTTTTTACAGAAAAGATTGCCAGCCAAGGAAACAATCTCCCTCCCATCCATACAAACCCCAGCTAAACCACTCTTATGAAAATTAATACTCAAACCGGATAATAATTCAAAACACCGAAGCACTCTTTTTAAAGCAAGAAGTTGTTCGGGCTTAGAAAATAATAAGGTATCATCGGCAAATTGCAAAAGAGAAATAGAATTTCCATGCACCACTACAGGTTCTAGCACCCCCCGCTCAAAAGCTCTGCTCACCAGTGAATGAAGGCCCTCATCAGCCAATAAGAAAAGAAAGGGGGAGAGGGGATCACCTTGCTTCAGACCTTTTTGCACCCCAAACTCAGGACTAGGAGACCCATTGATAAGCACAGAGAGTGAAGAAGAAAATAAACAGCCCCTAATCCATGACAACCATTTATCACCAAACCCCATCCTGTGCATCACCAGCAAGAGGTATTGCCATGATATGGAATTGTAGGCCTTCCAAAAATCAAGCTTCCAAACTACAGCCGGCGGCTTTGAGGCTTTTAAAGAATGAATGACCTCGGATGCAACCAAATGACAATCCAAGATGTTCCTTCTGGCGATAAAAGCTGACTGCGTCCTACTAACCAGATAATCCATGACCGGCTTAATCCTTTCAGCAAGGATCTTGGACACAATTTTGTACAGACCATGTATCAAAGTGATGGGACGATAATCATCAAAACCTTCAGCCTCCCCCTTCTTCGGCAATAAAGTGATGTATCCGCAATTACAACCCTTTGGAAAACACCCCGTTTCAAAGAAACCACACACTAGATCATATAAGTCAGACTTGAGAAGGTCCCAACAACTTTTATAAAAGGAAAAATTGAAACCGTTGGGACCAGGAGCCTTAGAGCCATCACATGCCCAAACTGCCGACTTGATCTCCTCCATTGTCACAATACTCATAAGCAGAGACTTTCACTCACAGACACAATGGAAAGCCTTGCAAAAACCGCAGTTCTTCTATTATTTTCTTTGATGATGCTTGTGGTTCTACCCGGGCTTGAAGCTAGAAGTTTGGAGGTGGAAGAATCAGCAAAGGCTCGTCCTCCTAATTCACCAATCATAGCAAGTTGCGCTCCCAAACTCCCGAAGAACTGTGGGGATGAGGTGAAAGAGAGTGTACTTGGCCTAGAAGGCTCTGTTCCCACCGCTGACTGTTGTCGTCAACTGGTCCGATGGGGCAAAACTTGTCATGATGCTTTCGCTCTACTCCTCGTTTCAAGAGAACCAGCGTCACAAAAATCATCCATCTTGACAAATAGTAAAACCATTTGGGAGGGTTGTGTTGATGTTAAAGAATCATCACCAATCATACCAAGTTGTGCTGCTAAACTCTCTAAGAATTGTGGGGATGAGGTGAAACAGAGTGTACTTGGCCTTCAAGGCTCTGTTCCGACCGACAAGTGTTGTCGCCAACTGGTTCGATCGGGCAAAACTTGTCATGACGCATTTGCTCAACTCCTCGTATCCAGAGAACCAGCCTCACAGAAATCTTCCATTTTAGAAAATAGTAAAACTATTTGGGAGGAATGTGTTGAGGTAGTTGCTCAACCACCTGTCTCTTCTTAATTATCACTACGCTACTCCTTGAATCCAATTTGATATCTTTAATAAATTACGGTTAAAATTTTTTAATGATAAGACTAGTTTATAAAGGTGATACCTTCTTTCGGCTTCGATTCTTTCATGTGTAAAATGGCTGTAATGCAAAGAGTCGTACGGTCAAACCAATTTCTTAGAATTAAACCGGAAATTTGTATTGCTCGGCAAAAAACGCATTCCCAGAAAACTACAAACTTTATATACTAGTTATTGCTCATTTTTTCGTCGGAGCAAAGTAATCTGGAAGCTGGGCATTAGGTGCGCCAGTCAGAGCATATCACCTTACTGTAAGCCCAAATAAGCTAAGAGGGGGGGTGAAATAGCGATTAAGAACTAATTAAAACTTTAAACAATAATAATTGCGGAATTAAAAAGGAGAGAAAGGCAAACCGATTTATACTGGTTCACACACACACAACCCGTATGGCTAATCCAGTCCTCCGAGAGACTCTCTCGAAGATTCCACTATCACCGTTAAGCTTCTGGGTGCTTAACAAACCGTTTACAACTCCTGCTTGAAGATTCAACACTTCAAGACTTTTCCCACAGAAAGAAGACCCTCTTCCTATGAATTCACTACAAGGGAATAATCCTCCCTCAAGGTGTGTGATTACAATTGAGTCACTCAAAGCAAAAACTCTCTTCAAGAGTAGGTATGAGTACACAAAGTAAGCTCTATAAGGCAACTCTCAATTCTCAATGATATTGGCTCAAAAATGATATGTATGTATAACAATGAATGCTTGAAATTGTAGAGAGTCAATCATCAAATAATCAGAGGTGTAAATGCTCTATTTATATGTCTAAAAACTTATATGACCGTTGGGGAAACAAATCAAAACATCTTTAGACAAATTGTCATGGGAAGGTAAAAAGTGTGTCTGCCCATGACGGCTGAACATCGATGTTCACATTTAGGACATCGATGTTCTTGCCTTGAATATGCATTATAGGTCCAACGGTCACAAGGACATCGATGTTCTGAATGTGGACATCGATGTCCTGGCCAGCAAATATGAATTATTGGGCTAACGGTCACTAGAACATCGATGTTGGACAAATGAACATCGATGTTCCACAAGACATTGTCCAAGACCCGAGACCAAATAACATCGATGTTCCATAGCTGAACATCGATGTTTTGGACATTCCCAAAACAATCTTAAAACCAGATTCAATAGGACATCGATGTTATGAACAAGGACATCGATGTTCAAACTCTTCAAAGCCATTTTAAAGCGTAACGGTCATGAGGACATCGATGTTCAGATAATGGAACATCGATGTTATAAACTACTGCCTACTTTTGGAAAAATTATTTTAGTGCAGGACATCGATGTTCAAATATTGGACATCGATGTTCAAAGCTTAGAAACCTTCTCGAAAGCTTGGTTTCAATGCAGGACATCGATGTTCAATATTGGAACATCGATGTTCATGGCTCGGAAGACATAAATATGATTGAAATAAAACAAAATTGATGCATGAGTAAAAGTGATTTTGTTTGAGCCAATAACTTAGAGACATTGAATGTTTAACCTTGTACAAAATTGAGTTCCTAACTCTTCTTTTTCTTCTTGCTTGATCTTGTCACATCCATTCTTGAACTCTTTAATGTCATAAGGCTTTGCTCTTGATTATTTCTTTTTGCTCCATAATAATGATCATCTTAATACAAGGTTGATTTGTCATTATCAAAACCTGAATGAGATAAAGAGATGTTAGCAAAATATTATTTTCAACAATTTCCCCCTTTTTGATAATGACAAACAAGTTGAAGTATGTGCTTATTAGTTCCCCCTATGTTTTAGCCATGATACCATTTAAGTTGAACTTGTTGAACTTGGTGTGCACATACATATTAAGTTGTTGTCCCCCTTTTGGCATTAGCAAAAAGAAATCGAAAAGACAAAAACAAGCTCTTATTCAAATGAAAGAACATGAAAGATAACATAAGATAAAAGAAATAGAAACAGTGGTGTTAGTTCCCATCATCATCATCGTCATCTTCGTCATTTTCGGCAGCAACGTCTTCTTCTTCATTCGCCGCGTCCATGTCCATAGGATCACCGGCCATAGTAGGATCATAGGGCGCATCATCATCTTCTCCCTCAGCTCCGAAATCATAGCCCTGAAATGTTGTATGATAGGGTGGAGGTTGATAGTGGACTTTATCAAAGTAGGACCGAAGAGCATGCCCTTGGCGTTGAACTTCAAAGTCAATGCGATCAATGGACCATCCCATGCTATTAACACTCCTTTGAAGATGGGTAAGAGAAGCTGCAATCGATTCAAGAGTGACGATAGAAGCTTGAGGAGCCGGTTCGGGACGAGTTGGTGCTTCGGAACTCTCACCCGAGGGAATCCTGGGGGCTTGCTCGGGTCTACCAGTTCGGAAGGTGTCATCACTAATTGCCCACGTCTTGGTATGAGAGACTTGGGGACCTTCCCGAGCATCAATGCCGGCCTGTAGGAGAATGTCCAACACCATGATGGGATAGGGCAGAGGATGATGGGTGGATTGAGACGGATAGTCGGTCATGTGCATAAGCACAAAACGTGCCCAATTAATTGGAGCATGATGGAGAATGGCATGGAGTATCTTCACATCCTCAATAGATAGGACGGTATGATTTCCGGGTCTTGGCTTGATCACCCGAGTGATGAGATAAAATAGAACACGATTCTCCGGAGGAAGAGAATGAATGGTTGGTCTTTTGGAATGGGCGGTACGAACAACCTCCGTGAAACCGAGCGTTTACAAAAGAGGAGCTTCATGGGTTGTGATGAAATGAGGACCGCCATAAGAGGCAATATCCTCACCCTGAAATGGTAAGCCGGAAACAGCCCCGAATTGCTCGAGAGTCAAAGAGATAGCAGTTCCATTCACCTGAGCTGTCAACACGTCACCATCGCGATTGAGGGTGGAGTAGAAGGCTTTGGTAAAATCGGCACTATATTGATGGCTTCGGTTGGTTACGAAGTCCCACAAGCCAGATGCTCGAAGGTGCTCTTTAAGCCTTGTGTAGTTCTTCTCCCTCGGATACGAGACCGGAAGATACCGGGGAGGAAAAATTGGACGAGTGTGAAAGAGCGATTGATAGAGTGTGAGTTGTGCGCGAGAGGTGAACCAAACAGCGGATTGGTCATCCAAAGGTATTTTAGAAGAAGAGGAAGAAGGACCTCCTCTTTTGGAGTGTTGTCTCACAGGTGTTTTGCCGTGTCTGCCCATGATTGGAGTGTGGAATTAAGGAGAAGAGAAAATGGCAGCAGGAAGGAAAGGACTAGGAGTAGATAGGTGAGGATGTGAAAGAAAAAAAGAACTAGGAGAGATTGTGGAGAAGAAAGGAGATGTAAAGGAAGGGATTTTATGTAGGAGTCAGCAAAGAAAAATGGCTGTTGGAGGGTGTAACGGCTAATAACGGCTATAAAAATTTAAAAGAGCAACAACCAAATATCTTTAACGGCTATATATTTTTTGACATCAATCAGCTGAACATCGATGTTCATGATGGTAACATCGATGTTCTGTTTTGTTGGGTTGATTCTGTACTGTCTAACGGTTATTTTTTTTTAAAATTAAGAAGCTGAACATCGATGTCCACGATTGGAACATCGATGTTAGTGGCTCTCTGGTCCGAGTTTTGATATAGGGAATTCGGTGGAACATCGATGTCCATAATGGGAACATCGATGTTATATGCTCTCGGGTCCGTGTTAGGAAATGGATAAAGAAATCAAACATCGATGTTCATTATGAGAGCATCGATGTTGCATGTCCTCTGGTTGAAACTCGGAAGAACAAAAGAATGAACATCGATGTCGTGGGTTTGAACATCGATGTTGGAAAAATATGGAGTAAAAAAAAAAAAACTTACTGAACATCGATGTTCCGATACATAACATCGATGTTGTATAAGTGTTATATGTTTGGTCCAATTTTGTGGTTCTTCCGGTTCCCCCTGTCTTTTGGCCTTAGTGAGTGGTACCTGCAAAACTTAGTTAGACGAGCCTCAGGTGCTCAAGTTAGCAAAGATAATACACTAGTTGTAATAAGATGAAACATATGTAACAAATTTAAGATATAGTAAGGAAGCCTTTCTGCCACCAAGAAACATGTTCTCCTTGTCGTAAATGCACCGGGCTCGAGAAAATGTCTTGTCAATTGGACTTTGGGTGCCTCTGATGCCCAACTAATGAGACTGTGAGTTCCGTGATGAATCAATAATGCAGTTTAGGCCACGATTTTCAAGAAAGCAGACACTTGATTATCTGAAAAATTGGATGTTAGCAATAAACGAATTTGCAAGTGTCTCAAAAAGGAGATTCTTGAGAATCGAAGCGGTTTGGAGGGGCCTTCCTCTGAACGTTGTTCATGATACTCCAAGGATAGGTAGGGGTCACCTTCTGAACACTGCTGGACACTTCAGAAATTTTGTAGGGGTCACCTTTTGAGAGAAGAGGCAATGCAATTATGTTTCTATAAATAGACATATGTTAGAGCTTTATTAAACACAAAAAGTTTATAATCCAATTTCAGAAAGCGAGTTTAGCAAAAAAAATATCAAAAGCAAAAATGCCTTCCCCTTCCTCCGTCTTTTTTGTTGAGGGTGCAAATGTAGGTAGGAGAAATCGGTTGGCCTTCAGCATTGTAAACGAGCAACAAGGGCCATTGCCAGAGGAACTAGCAAGAATTCCCCGTCTTGTCTTTGTAGACGAGATTTATTCTTCCCGTTTCTTTGTCACCCCGATGGAAGAAGTCATCTTCCTGGAGCATCAACAATCCCTGCGAGCATCCTACTATGGTACGGCCAATTCCACAATGTTTTTTTTATTTCTGACAAATTTCAGGAGCTTCAGTTGGAACCAACCTACCAGACGTTGAACGAGGGCAGTTATTACCAGATTACTATGACAGCTCAGAGCATTCCTCGAGTAGCTGGAGTAGCGCCCACTTGGCCAAAGGTTCGCCTTTTGGTGTGGAACTGCAGGGGAATCACAGCACGTTCCCAAGATTTTGTCCGAATCCTGCGAGACCTGAAGAACCAATATAAACCTAATATGGTTCTGCTTACCGAGACTCAATGGCAGCAAACCGGAAACCATGGAGTTATCCCTCTTCGCTTTCCACCAACACATCGGTTCGAGCTTCCTGGCTAGAACAACTCGGGTGGAATGTGGTTTGCTTGGAGTCATATCATTAGGGTTAACATAGTCAATACTCCTAATGGCTTTACTGTAACAGCTGAACCAAATCGTTAGAAGCAGATAGTAATTGTAATGAATATGTATGATGTAATTCTGCGTTTCTTGTTTGTAAGAGTGATTGTAAAATATAAACAATGTAATCGTGTGTGTGTGATTGTAAGCGTGATTGTATGAAATCAATAAAATCTTGTGTGTTTGTGTTAATTCAGCATGTACCAAAGCAAAATTTAATTGGTTTAGAGAACTTACCTGAACATCAATATTGTGATACTCAACATCGATGTTGTGATCATGTTGCCAAAATTCTGGATTAGCCTTCAGTTCTACTTTGTTCCCCCTATCATTTTGCCTAATTGGCCTTCATAGTATGAGTTCTTCAAGGAGGGTTGCACATGCCCAAATCCAGCCTTATTTTTGTGAATTGATCTTCTTTCAAAGGCTTCGTGAAGATATCTGCAAGTTGTCCATCGGTCTTGACAAAATCAAGTGTTATATCTTTCTTTTGCACATGATCACGAATAAAATGATGTCTAATCTCTATATGCTTTGTTCGTGAATGCTGGATAGGATTCTTAGTGAGATTGATAGCACTAGTACTATCACAGTAAATAGGAATAGATTCAAACTTCAAGCCATAGTCTTCAAGAGTATGTTTCATCCACAAAACTTGAGCACAACAGGAACCTGCAGCTATATATTCCGCTTCGGTAGTAAAAGTAGCTACGGAATTTTGCTTTTTGCTAGACCATGAGACTAATGCTTGACCAAGAAATTGACATGTACCACTAGTACTCTTTCTATCTAAGGTACTCCCGACAAAATCCGCATCGGAATAACTAGTGAGAGTAAATGAACTCACTTTGGGATAAGAAAGACCAAGGTTGGGAGTCCCTTTAAGATACTTAAAAATGCGTTTAGTAGCACGTAAATGAGACTCTTTTGGACAAGCTTGAAATCGTGCACATAGACAAACAGTAAACATCATGTCCGGTCTAGTAGCCGTTAGGTAAAGCAAACTTCCGATCATACCTCTATATAGCTTGATATCAACATCTTTACCTTCTTCATCCTTGTCAAGCTTAGTGGTAGTGCTCATGGGTGTTGTGCTAATCTTAGCACCATCCATCCCAAATCTTTTGAGTAACTCCGTTGTATACTTGGCTTGATTAATGAAAATACCTCCTTCAAGTTGTTTTACTTGAAATCCAAGGAAATAAGTTAACTCCCCCATGGAACTCATCTCAAATTCATTTTGCATGGACTTTTCAAATTCCTTACACAAAAACTCATTAGTAGCACCAAAAAGAATATCATCCACATATATTTGAACAATGAGTATTTCATGCACATGAGATTTGACAAACAAAGTTGTATCAACCTTTCCTCTTGTAAAACCACTAGAAACAAGGAAGTTACTTAGCCTTTCATACCAAGCTCTTGGAGCTTGTTTCAAACCGTAGAGTGCCTTTTTGAGTTTAAACACATGTTGAGGAAACTCATGATTTTCAAAACCAGGGGGTTGCTCAACATACACTTCCTCCATGATATAGCCATTTAAGAATGCACTCTTGACATCCATTTGAAACAATTTAAACGCTTTATAAGATGCATATGCAAGAAGCATGCGAATAGAATCTAATCTAGCAACCGGAGCAAATGTTTCATCAAAATCAATACCTTCTTCTTGATTATATCCTTGAGCAACAAGCCTAGCTTTGTTTCTTACAACAATGCCATTTTCATCCAACTTATTCCTAAAGACCCATTTAGTACTAATGACGGGATGATCATTAGGTCTAGGGACAAGATTCCAAACTTGACTTCTCTCAAATTGATTTAACTCCTCTTGTATAGCAATAACCCAACTTTCATCATTAATAGCATCTTTAATATTTTTAGGCTCAACTTGTGATAAGAATGCAATATGACCATTTAAATTATGTAATGATGATCTAGTAACTACACCTTTTGTAGGATCCCCGAGAATTGCACTAGGAGAATGTCCTCTTGGTACCTTAATTTCCACATTACCTTGTCCTTCGATAGTTTCCTTTTTCTTCTCTTGTACATGAAAGGTTTGAGAGGAAGAAGCATCATCATTTTTGGATTCACTTGTATTTGTTGGTGAAGGTCTATGTGTGAAATCTATTATATCATCATCTCTATCATCATTTAAATCAACTTCGTCAAATACAACATGCATGGATTCTTCAACAAGAAGAGTCCTTTTGTTATACACACGAAAAGCTTTGCTAGTAATAGAGTAACCAAGAAATATACCTTCATCCGACTTAGCATCAAACTTACCAAGATTGTCCTTGGTATTGAGAATGTAGCATTTGGATCCAAACACCTTAAAGTAATCAATATTGGGTTTTCTACCATACCATAATTCATAAGGTGTTTTCTTAAGAATAGGCCTTAAGGAAACTCTATTTAGCACATAACACGCGGTATTAACCGCTTCGGCCCAAAAGTACGAAGGTATATCATTTTCATTTATCATAGTGTGTGCCATTTCTTGCAATGTTCGATTTCTTCTCTCAACAACCCCATTTTGTTGAGGTGTTCTAGGAGTAGAAAAGGTGTGTTCAATGCCACATTGTTCACAATAATGGTCAAACAAAAGATTATCAAACTCACCACCATGGTCACTTCTAATTTTAGAAATCTTATAACCTTTTTCATTTTGTAAACGTCTAACAAGGCATC